>JAGKPY010000062.1:0-145534 GCA_022609225.1 Boeremia lycopersici
TTAATGCTTTAAACGCGTTATATATTAATATTAAAGATAGCAAGCTATAAGTTAGCTTTAGTATAGGTCTTTTAGGTTTATTATTATTAAGGTATAACGCAATTGTTGTGCGTAGGTAGTGCGCTAGTTTAGTGTTAGCAACTTACTTAGGTTAGCAACTTGCTTATAAAACATGTTATACTTCTTATTATAACCTATTTCTTTAATTCCTCTAATAGTATTTATCTCTAAGAACTAATTAAATAGTACTTATAAGCCTTGCTTAAAGTATAACCTTAATAGATATATACTGCGCTAGTATATTGTATATGCGTAACGTGTAAATATCCTATACGTTATACGTACATGTTTGTTTTGAAGTCTGGCAGATGCAGGGCACGACAGAAGCTCTGACTGCAAGCCTAAATCAGACTAGAGGCTTGGCTAGTGCAATAGGTTGCGCCCCTCGCTCACCCATCTCGATTATTCTCACCTTCCAATGTTCATCGCCATCGGGCAAATCTCTGATGCGCGTCCGCAAAACGCATTCCAAGTCCCGTGCAGGATGTTTATCATGCAAGAAAAAACACATAAAGGTAAGATATCCACCCGATTACCTTACTGACTAATCAATCACTGGCTTGACGTTGAACTTGTGTTTACTCACGGCGTGTGAATAGTGCGGAGAAGAATCACCGGCCTGCGACAACTGTACTCAACGGGGTGTGATATGCATGTACGGCCAGGTACGGCCAATGACAGTTGGTTCTCCTACAGGAGGCTGCCGATCATCAGAACATAGAAGCCCTGACAGTGGAAGAGGGGAGAACGCATCCGAGCTGCTGCCTCCTTCTCAAGCTGTTGAAAAGAACTCGCTATATTCATCTGGTCTCGTGTTTACAAGATTGCATGAGTTACAGCTATTACTTCATTACGTAAACGCAACCTCTCAAACGATATCACAAGACACGGAAGACCATTTTGTATGGCAGCGGGCTGTTCCAGATGAGGCTGTACAACATGAGTTCCTCATGGATGGCCTTCTCGCTCTGTCGTCGTTGCACTTTGCCTTCGAGCATCGAGACAGACGAGCAAGATACATTGAGATTGCTATGCATTATCAAAACTCAGGATTACGGAAGTACACAGTTGCAATCTGCAACATCACAGAAGACAACAGTCAAGCTGTTTTCGCCTTCTCCGTATTGACATACGTCACGGCGTTAGCGTCCTCAACACTGGGCTAAGATTCGGTCGAGTTCTCCTATGCGGAGAGTATCGCATCATTTTTCGAGCTAATCCATAGTGTTAATGCCATAAATACGGTTGCCGAAGACACTCTACAACAAAGCTGCTTTAAAGCTTTATTGAGACCAAGTCCACTCGAACATGACCCGCCAGAGCTTGAAACCAGTGCGGGCCTCGCAATATCGAAGCTTCGGCAACGTGTCAAAGATATATCGAAGTACCTGGAGCCGGAAAGATCCGACATATATTTTTGTAGTATCGACAACATCGAATCGGTCCTTCGCCTTGCGAACACAAGCTTCTACGTCCGCGGCATCATGGGTTTCCCGGCTACAACAAACAAGCGACTGCTGGAATACTTCAGAAAAGGGGATCCATTGGCAATATTGATCTTACTGCACTACGGCGTCCTACTCTGTGATCTTCGAGATTATTGGTGGGCGGGAGGAAACTATGGCATTCGCCTTGTTGAGGAACTGATAGCGTCCATCTGTTCCATAGACCCAGAATGGGAAGAATGGACACAATGGGCAAGAACCACTGCTACCAACGCGACCGGAGGCGTGGCAGCCACACCCTGTAGCACCGATCTCGTTGCGCACGAATCATAAGCGAGCTTGCTCATACATCCACTCGTAAACATCGACTCAGCTGTCCCCACGTCGCTTTGGAATCTTTTCAGACGTTAAGAAAGAGAGGCCGCAGGCACTCGAAATGCTGGGGGGCGGTTCAGAGGGGCCTGGTATGGTTGTCTGAGGACGGCCAATGAGGGCCAGTATCTAAGGTAGCTTTCTGTTTCCTATGTACTAGATTATAGATCCCACAACTACCTATTCGACATCTCTGAATTATACCTTAAATTTGCACAATTCTCAACTAGCACAGAGTGTGTTGCGAAAGACTATCTAGAATGCACCTGACAAACAAAGACCGAGCCTACAGCACTGGCAACGGTGTAAGCAGATCCTGTCAGGACACTGAGCTGCCTATAACATGGGCTCTTTACGGGTTGGAGCATATCCTCATCTAAACCTGTCACAGGGATGCTGCGCTCAGTAAAACCCGCTGATTGGGTCGACTACCATTGCTTGTCAACGAGATACATGTTCGTACACAGTGAACTTCTTACGTGGTCAAGGATGGGGGAACGCAAGGACGTACGATAGCGAACATAAACCTGGGTGTTTGATCATTGGCGAGAGTATGACATTAGGAGCTGGTAAAACCGGGCTCATAATAACAAAACAAGTCTAGTGAACGATCAACATAGAGGAAGCAAGAGGTTTTTGAGCCAAGAAGAGAATCAAACAAAATTGCGGAGTCGAGAACTAGGATATGATAGCGAGAAGTTAATGAAAAGAAATGAAGGGAAAGATATACCTCGGAGTGCATCTAAAGGTGCATGCAAGATGAATGAACGCCCAATTACACACATGATAACATGGTAATGTATAAAGAGCGCCCAACGAGGCTGAGCCCAAACACACAGACGCTTGCCATGTCGGAGGTGCTCGACTGTCCAAGATTTGGCTCGATCCCAGCTCCAGCGAAAGCAGACGGTCCTAGGCATCTACATAACTGCTTAACATGGTACAGAAATATAGCGCAACGAATGTGTGCGCGTACTGCAAAGATCAGCGCAAGCACCTACTAGCCCTATTAGTAGACGCGTGGATAGCGATAGCCCTAACTGGTGTGAATGCCCTAGGATAGTGTTCTGCGATGTTCTGTGCAGAATCCAGCCCAAGGAGGCCGCTAGTAATTTGTTAGACACCGTTACCTACCTAGGGAACCATCTGACAGCAGCAGCGTCTAAACAAATAACCCTTCTTTTCTCTGTAAAGGACGCTGTTGCACGAGCTGCTACCCGAGATCTATGGTGTTGCGAGGCTCGGCACAGCGTCACGGTGAACTGGAGAACCGAGGACTGGGGTTGTGGGGTTCGATCTGATTAACAAGACATGCATACAGCAGTCGTAGGTAAGGATGTCGGTAGAAATGATCTACCCACGTGCCGAAAATCCACCACAAGGAACGTCCATGCAGGATTTGAGATTCGTAAGGTCATTTATTGAAGGCGTTCGCATTCAATCTCCACAGCTCTCCGCCCCAACGGTGCCCCTCCATGCTCCAACACTATCTGCTTGTGATTCCATCCTATCGCTCTTGGTCGCGTGTTAACAACCCAATCAGCATGCCTAGTTATCATCGTCTGGGGGTTTAGCGCAAGCGTACGGCCCCATCCAGTTAGCGATTCTCGCGGAGTTGGTTCCATCAGACAATCTTGAAACCATCTCCAGGGGTGTTTCATCTGTCAGTCGCGCGCCTCGAACGATTCCCGAACGCCAACGATCGCATACAAAATGGTCGTGATTGCGCGTTCTCGAGTGAGTGGGGTTTGTGCAACTTTACCTTATTGACCTGCAGTTTTTTGTTATCGTCGTTATAGTTGACGCAACCAGCGCTGCAGTGCGCTGTGTAACTCTCCGACTACGCTGATCGAGGCCTCGTCCAATTGCTTTTTCGAGCGCAGCTGCACGCCGCACGCGACATTGCACCGCGTGCGCTATCACACGCAAGTTATTATCTAGATTTTCAGTGATCATTCGGTCCTTACACATCTACTATTTGGAAGCCGGATTCTCCTCTTTCTCCATTTTTACGAATTGTTATCCAAGCCACCATGTGGATTCTCGACTTTGTCTCCAAGGTCAGCTTCTTCATCGCATACACTCTCACCTTCTTCTTGGTGCTGGAAGTCGTTAGATTGGTTTGCACGGACGCAAACAAACGGGAGGCGGAGAAACTGCTAGATGCCTATGCCCGAGGGCGAGAACAGGAGAAGAAGTACGAGGAGACTTGCAGACTGTCCGTAGAAGAGATGGAGCTCGAGCTTGAGAGGTACTCTATTGTACCCGAGCAATTACATCCCCCACAGACGCCGCAGCGTCACGTACAGAGAGTCAAATTGCACCGCACGCCAACTTCCGAGAGGACGATTGCCAGCGAAGAGAAAAAGAAGAAACGATCGCAAACGCCAACACGTCGTCTGCGCAAACGAAGCAATACATTGAACTCGACGAATACATCTGACTCTCAGCACTCGTCCCGATCCAAAAGCTCAACAGACTCGACAGAGTCAAGACGATCGTCGAGATCTCATCGTGACAGCTCGCCCGAGTCGAGCACGTCGAAGTCGTCCAGTCGGCACGCTAGCCCAGGGTTCAGGAGAGTCAGAGACGCTCAAGGCGCTTCATTGTCGCTCCACCGGCTTCTGAAACAGAAGGTGTGAGGGCAAATAGCGAAGGAGAGTGGAGAATATCTTTACCCATGTGCCCTGGTGGCGACTTTACGACTTTACGACTTTTGGGACTTCACGACTTAGACGCAGCTGTCACGATAGACGACAAAGCAGCGAACAGAGTTTCTCTTTGAATAAGCACCAAAAAGCTTGAGGAGGAATAGAACTGGATGAAGTCGACGCCTCGTGAGAAAAATTGTGTTCAGCAGACTGGGCCGTGCCACAGAAGGGAGGGAGTGTAGCTGTGGATGGGAAGCTGCACACGGAAATACGTACTGACCTGCAGGAAATCTGGTAGTAACGATTTTGGGTATCAGGATAACAGAGCCGTGACGGAATGCAATGCAACCAGTGAGCTACAACACCCCCTCAAGTCCTCCGATTTCTTTGCTGAACTTGTCCCAATCCACTCCTTGCTCTTCAAACATCTTCTTGACTTTGTCCGCGGCCGCAACCTGCCTTTCTTGCGTGAACCCTCCTTTCGCATTGCTTTCGTACTGGATGAGCTCGACCCACCTAAAGAACAAACTCTCTTTGCCCATCTCCGTGAGCTTGTCCTTGATCGCAATCACCTTGTCTCTAGCCTCTGCCTCGTTCGGCTCAGTGACATCGAGCACTCCGCAGTTCCAAACCGCCCACTGACCTTCGCCCTTCGCCTTGTCGCCAACGTAGACAAGCACGCACTTCTTCAGCAGATCTGCAGCAAGATCCTTCTTGTCAAGAAGCGCCGTCGCAGCAGTCATCCCATAGAAGTCCAGATCAAAGTCTCCATCCATAAGCAGATACCCAGTCTTTTCCTTGAGTCTCTGCGGGTCAACAGCCGGCAAGATCCTCGTTTTAAAGAACGGGCTCTCCTCGCCGGCTTTGCCCGTGCTGCCCTCCGCCTCTCCTAGCAAGTCTTTGGCGCCCCAGCCTCGGCTTTGTCGCACATACACCTCCTCGTCTCGAAACCCTACGCTCCACCTCCAACGCACGGGATTGCCCGGTGCCTCGAGGAAGAAGCCGTACGGCCACGGCGCAATCACCATCACCAACACATAGTCGATGAAGAAGGTGGTCGTGCGTTGCGCAACCTTCCATAACAGCCCAACCCATGTCTGCCGAGCGTAGTATATTGTTGTGTAGTTGGAGTGTCCGCCCAACGACGCGAGGATGTTGTAATAGAACGGGACGATGACGTAAACGCGCCAGACGAGGACTGCAGCGATGAGAAGATTAAGTCCCACAGGTACACTGAAGATGCGCTTCTTGAACCATGCTGGTTGCGTGTCGGTGTGGATTATGTAGACAGTGGAGGGGTTGAAGGTTTCGAGCAGAGGCGCCAGGGAGGCATCGGCGGGGGAGAATGGCGGAGGGATTGATTGTTTGGGTGCTGTCCGGGTTTTCTGTTTCGATTTGGGCGGCATGTTGTGGTGCTTTGTGGAAAATGTAGGATTGAGACATGATGTTGCTGTTGATACATTTCAGGACGCTTCGGTGGAACACGGCCCGCGCAAACGCGACTTCTACGCGCGAGCAGATGGTCGCCTTGAACGTCCGACCCAAACCCAAGACCTCAAATTTATGACTGTGCTACCGCAGGCATGCATGCTAGCCAAGGCGCGGCGCATATGTACGTCGTGGGCAGGGACGAACAGTCTTGGAGGTCGGTTGTAAGACTCAACGTGTAAGCATACCTGCTTGACTGGTTTCTTTTACTTCATCAACCGCTCAATGGTCGCCTCCATCTTTGAACAGTTTATCGGTTCCGTCTGGTACAATGCATCAGAGGCAAAGTCTCACGTGTTCCTCATTAGACAACGACAACGAACTACGCATCCATACCAAGCAGAGCATCGCATTTAGGACAATGCTGACTGCACTGACCGCGTGGCCTTTACCTGTGCTCATGAACATGTTGCATATATCTCCGGTACTCGAAAGCAGGCATCATCTGGCGCGCATTCAGTCTCTATACCAAATGAAGCGATCCAAGCGAATGTCGGTGGTTTAAGATGCCGACAACGTGAGATCGGGGCCCCACGATCAACATCCACCATCCCGGGAGCATTGAGGAGAGCCGGAACGACCAACACAACGTCAACACAGGCCTCCCGTGCGATGCAGCTGACGGCACCACAAAGTTTAGAGTCATCTGAAGTCATCTCCAGCCAGGCTGTGATGGTCTATTTTCAGCGTCGACATGGAAGGTCAATTTGATGGCAGCAGCCTGAGAGGATGAAGTCAGAAAACAGTCAGTCAATTGACCTTGAAACGAAGAGTGCCCTGTAGATCCTGCCCGTTTCACAGCCACAGAATGCGGGCTTGCAGGCCGCGTTCACTGTGTTCCGTCAAATGCCGTTAGACCCCACCTGGGCTGATGCAGAGCCGTCAAGCTATTTGTTATCCAGCTGCAGCAAGACTCATCCGGCCAATTGAGAATAGATGCTATGTCCTGGATGTCGTCGTCGTGCAACCGTCATACACGGTGCTGATCCAGGTAACTTGGCTCTAAGACATGCGTAAGCCTATTGAGGTAATATAGATCAGACCGTCGGTGCTCGCACGCATGCCAGGCTTAAAGTTCGCCTCTTTCTTTTCTGCGTACAGCGGTACTGCTTGTGATTCTCAGATTCAATATGTCAAGCAACGAGCCTTCACCAGTGAGTTTATAGAAACGAAATATCATGCATTAGGACTAACACTTTCAGAACCAACGAGGTCGAGGGGGCCCTCCCTACGCACCGACAAACGCGGGACTTGGTAGCTCTCCCGATGTGATTCCAGATATCCCCATCGCAGCTGTATTTCTAGTTCTTTACCTTATCTTCGGCATCATTCACATAAAGATTCTCAAGAGTAACAAAGGTCGAGGGCACAAGTTCATCTTTAACGGCGCGATCCTGGGTATGTCGCATACTGACCTTGCGATTAGATACCTAAGCAGCTAACAGCAGTCAGGTCTGTGCAAGATTCGGGTGGTAGCCATGTCCTTGAGGATAGCATGGGCGTGCAACCAGCGCAATGTTGGGCTTGCGATGGCAGCTAATGTCTTCGTGTACGTCGGCACAATCATCGTCTACATGGTCAACTGGTTTTTCACACAGCGTGTGGTCCGCGCGCAGCACACGAAACTGGGGTGGTCGATGCCCTATCGCATTTTCCATCGAGGTGCGCTAGGCCTGTTGATTGTCAGCTTGCTGATGCTTGTTGTCCCCTCGATCTGGCAGTCTTTCACGCTGGACGCCAATAAACACCGCATCTTCCGCAATCTGCAGCTGGCGGGCCAGACCTACTTCACCGCGCTCGCTTTCGCACCGATCGTTCTTGTTCTTATTTCCTTGATCATTCCACGTCATGAGGTCGATAAGTTCGGAGCTGGCCGCCTCAGAGTCAACATTACAATTCTTTTGATTGCCGCTGGAGTTATTTCGATTGGGCAGATTTTCCGCTGCGCCATCGCTTGGCTCCCTCCCGTCCCCATACAGAATGCTCGAGGACAATACCAAGAACCGCCATGGTACTATGCGAAGGGTTGCTTCTATGCGTTCAATTTCGTTACTGAACTTGTCGTCATCATCATATACGCTGTTGTGCGTGTCGATCTGCGTTTCCACGTACCGGACGGTGCGAAGCGGGCAGGAGACTACAGCCGCAGCAGCGTCAACGTCCACATCAGCGACCAGGATCTTCATGCCAATAGGCTATCGATCCATTCCAATGGCTCAAACGAGACCCTGCACTCATACCAGACATCCATGTTTGAGGACTCTGGGACCTTGGCTGACTCCCTCCGATACCCGTCCACAACACTGGCAATCGACGAGAAGACGGGAGCGTGGAAGGTCAAGCGTGCTTCGGGCTCGAAGACGAGTAGCAAACGCTCATCCGACGGCTCTCGATCATCCATGTGGTTGGACAGGAATACCATGATCGAGAACAATATCCCCCCGGTCCCCGAGATCCCCTCGCGCCTAAGCTGGCCACTGCGAACCTCCATGCTTCACCCCAATGACTCCGTCGCCAGACTCGAACACAGTAACCACTCCTCAAAACATACTTCGCCCACCAGCCCCTACGAGCTCAAGAACCACACCTTCAACGACCACGACGTTGGTGACGCAGTTCAAGCTGCCCTCAACATTCTCGAAGGCAAACCCCAAAGCACCATCAAGACCCGCTCCCGATCCCCACCACCGGGCTACGACAACATGGCGGCAGCAACACGCTCCTCGACCGAGAAGAAATATAAGCACTTCTCGCGTCCACGCTCCGACGTACCTCACACCACACCCTCGCGCGAAAAAACACGCAAACACGCCTCGCACCCCGCCATCATCACAAAAGACGGCCGCAAAGTGCTGCGCAAGCAGAAATCGGCATCGGCAGAGAAGGTGCCCGCACCGTCGTCATCAACATCCAAACTCTCCCTGACAACGCCATCGCCGTCCCATTCCCCTCTGCCCCAGGCACAGTACTCGGGTCCGTCCTCTATGCCCGAGCCCAGCGCCGCGCTCTCCTCGCACCCCCTCAAGCACCCGGCCAAGCACGCCCGCACGCCCAGCCTTGAAGTCATAGCGCTAGCGCCGCGGGATCGTGCCGGGTCGCCGCGCGTGCTGGATCTCAGCAGCGTGCCGCTGCTCAGCGGGTGCGAGTCACGGCCTGAGTCGCCTCATGCAGCGCTGGACGGAGACGGGTACGAAATGCGTGGGGCGCGATCGGGAGGTGTGGGAACGCAGTCGATGGACAATTCGACGGCGAGTGAGGCGGTGCGAGCGGAGGACGAGTTTCGCCGGTTTAGCTTTGAGGCTGGGGTCGATGGGGTGGCGGATGGGGAGCCGGGGCGGAGGCGGGGCACGTGAGACGAGGCGTGGCCGTGGAACTTGATTTGTACTTTCCATGTATATACTACTGCGTTTCAGCGGGTGAGGGGTCAATTTGTACTCATTGTCTGATAGTTTTGTGTGTTTTGTGACTTAGTTTATTACTGCCTCATTCTTTTGGCTCTTTCATAGATGTCGTATGTTCATTCTTCCTTTTTGACATCTCGGCACTCTGGATTGGGACAATGTTCGTGAGAATGTGGGAACGTTGTCTTATAAACAGATCTATCTTTTTGAACGAACTTGGCATGCTATCTCGGACACTCACCCTCATGCGCCCAATGATCGCCGACCCAATCCGTCATGATGTCAGTGAAACTCTTTCCCTGCGCATACACCTCCGTGTCGTCGCTTGTGTACTGCTGTCCGACGTACTGCAGTGCCATAAGGATCCACTTCTGGATGAACTCGTTGTACATCAGATCCACAGTCTGCGGCTCGTCGTTGCCGGTCGGGTCGAAGCCAACAACGGCTTGCATGCAGTTTGGCACGTTGTAGAATGCTATCTTGGAGTGGATGGTGTCGTCGCCATCGCTGCCAGCGTCATCGTGCGTTGTGTAGCCAGGGATGAGTGTCGGATCTGCACTGAGCATGGGCTTTTGATGTTCGCCGCTGTCAATATTGAAGACGCGAGAAGAGGATAGCAGCGCTGGGCGGAAGCGCGCTGCAGTGACCTCAGGTGGCTGCAGGAAAGCACCAGCCTCCATCATCTCCAGCGCTATTGGCCCTCCATGGTTCAAAAGCTCGATGACCTGGCTAGCAGCCTTATACGGGACGTCTTTAATGAGCCGCAGTGGGCTGGTGAAGGGTGAAACCAGGAATTTTGTGTCCTTTGTGTAAGCACCTTTGAAAATGTCAAAACGAATAGCGCCTGTGTTCTGGATAACAAGCGCTTTGCCGCCGCTCTTGACGCGCTGCGACGCGCCTATTGAGTCCGGTAGCACCTCATCTTTGAGCCATGACAGAATGCTCTCGTTGTGCGGGAACGGGCGCCTGCTAATCCAGAGATCACGTGGCGCACAACCGTACTTTTTAGTCAGGCCGAGAGAGTCCCTGGCATCGCCAATGGCCTTTGAGACGTTTAGGCCATGCTCGGTGGGGAAGGTCTTCTCATCTTTGCCGCTATGGTGGCGTAACGAGAAGAGGTTATTGTCGATGTAGCGACGAGAAAAGATGATGTCTGGTTTCTGGGGCGTGGCCGCGCTGCCATGTTTGCCACCCGTGCTGAGCCCGTCGATAGACATGAAACCCAGTGTCTCCATGTAACGACCACTTTCCAGCGCGACGGACTTGTCGTCGAAGATCTTGTAGTCTCTGATGTGCGAGTGTCCGCCAAAGAACTGTATTGGCAGGTGCTTGTGCGCCGCCCGGATGGTGGAAAACAAGGCTTCATACTCAGGCGAGCGTATGTCGACGTGGCCAAAAACGACAATCAGATCAAGGTCTTGGTCTTTAAGGGCTTCCAGAAACCAGTCTTCTTTAATAGTATCTTCAACTCTCGTGACGACAGTATTGTTTGCATTGCCCGTAAAGTCGAAGATGAAACCAAATGCGAGGATGCGGATTCCTTGATTCTTGGTGGTGAACTTCTTGTAACGCGGTGCAAGCGGCTCCAGGTAGCCAGTCTGGGGGTCGTAGATATCCAAGTTTGAGGCTAGGTAGTTTCCTTGGAAGTCGCGCACTGTGTGGTAGTACTCGCCTTCAGCAGTGTCGGCCTTGTAGAGCTCATGGTTGCCTGAGCTGATGAGGTCGATGTGCTGTTCCTTGGCAATCTCGTAGGTGAATTTCCCGCGAGGTTTGGAGGAGTCATAGATGGCATTTCCTTCTACTCTGTCGCCGGTGTCGACGACCAAGAGGTCGACGCCTGCTGCGTTGGCCCTGTGGCGCAGGTGTTTGGCAAAAGAAACATAGTCGCCCCAGTCTGCCGAGAACGAGGGTCTGCGCATGTTAGATGCACGTCGGTTTCTTCGTGAAGGGATGTTCACTCTTGCAGATGGCCGCCCCACCAGCCGTGGACATCGGTGGTGTGCAGGAAGTTGAGCTGTGCCCAGGGCAGGCCGCGCAGGGGGGCTGCTATTGGCTCTTGGGCGTCCGGCTGTGCACAGGATGCAGCTCTGAGCAGGGCGAACAGGAACGCAGTCCGTGTATACATGGTGGATGTTTTTGTACGACGGAAGACTCAGGTGCGATGGAATGGACGATGAGTTGGACGATGCGGGTGTGCTTGAGGCGTGCAGGTGACCATGCAGGTGCTGAAACGGTGCCTGGTGGCTGCCTCGGTGCAAGCTGGGCAGCCTGGTACAGCCCGGCCAGCAGACACAAGCGGACGGGTCAAACAACGGTCTATAAGATGCAGCACAGTGAAGTTGCAGCACAGCCCGGTGCAAGCGATGCTGGGTGCAGTGAAGGGCGGCGCACGAGCTCCCAGCGTGACCCTTGTCGCATGAGGCTAGCGTTGATGTAACCAGCCTCCGCCGCGCCTAACAGTATCTCGCGACTTTTTAGACACACAACACACAACACACAACACTCAACCCATCTTGAACACAACCACGCCGCGCCACCATCCACTCTGAATTTGCCGAGAATGGCGCGCGCTGCATCGACCCGCGCCGCGAGCGCAAAGCCGGCCGCGGCTGCTGAAAACAAAGAGAACAAAGTCAATGGCACCGCGGGTACGTGTTACAAGGGCGCCGTCGCATTCCTGGCTGACCGTCGCCCAGGCACCCGCCCCAGTCGCGCAAAGACCACAGAGCCTGCGCCTGCCAAAGCCGCTGCTGTGAACGGCACCGCCGAAGAAGCGCCCTCCAAGCGTAATTCGCGACGCGTCCCCGTAGCCGCACCCCGTGTTGACGAGCCCGCAGCTGCCAGCCGCACCCGCACAAAGAAGCCGGCCGCGCCCGCGCCCGCGTCCGCGCCCGAGCCCGCCAAGAAGATGGCGAAGCGCAAGAAGGAGGAGAGCGACATCGAGGAAGAGGACGAGGAGGAAGTCGCGCCCGCGCCCAAGAAGCCCAAGGTCGCCCGCGCCGTGGCCGCGCCCAAGGCGCCCAAGGCCGCAAAGGCCGCAAAGGCAGCCGTCGACCCGTCCAAGCCAGTGCCGCGCGGCCCGCGTCGCGTGCGCGGCAAGAAGAACGAGATCAACGCGGTGCGCTACACGGAGCCGCTCAAGGTGTTTCTCTTCGGCGAGGGCAGCTCGGGCGAGCTCGGGTTTGGCGCGACGCGCAAGGCCATCGACGTCAAGCGGCCGCGCTACAACGAGGCGCTGAGCAACCAGGACGTGGTGCGGCTCGCGGCCGGCGGCATGCACGTGGTCGCGCTGACCAAGGACAACCGCATCCTGACGTGGGGCGTCAACGACAACGGCGCGCTCGGCCGCGACACGTCGGGTGCGGCCGTCAAGCTGCGCGACGTCGACGCCGACGACGCGTCCGACTCGGAGGACGAGACGGGCGGGCTGAACGACGTCGAGGCCACGCCGACGGCCGTCTCGGCCGACTACTTCCCCGAGGACACGGTCTTTGTCGACGTTGCGGCCGGCGACAGCTGCTCGTTCGCCCTGACGACCGAGGGCGCTGTGTACGGGTGGGGCACGTTCCGCAAGAACGAGGGCATCCTCGGCTTCGAAAAGGGCAACCACACGGCCCGCTTCCCCGTGTACATTGACGGCGTCACCAAGGTCACGGACATTGCGTGCGGCACCAACCACGTGCTCGCCCTGGACAAGGACAAGCACGTCTACGCGTGGGGCAACGGCCAGCAGAACCAGCTCGGGCGCCGCGTCACGGAGCGCACGCTGATTGAGTCGCTGCAGCCCAACCGCGTCGGCTTCCACGACAGCTCCGCCAAGCGGCCCAGCCAGAAGATTGTGCACGTGGCGTGCGGCGACTACCACGCGTTTGCCATTGCCGACGACGGCCACGTGTGGGGCTGGGGCGTCAACAACTACTGCGAGACGGGCGTGCCCGACAACGCGGGCGAGGACGACGCCAGCATCCTCACGCCGCGCATCGTCCACAGCCTCGACGACAAGCAGGTGACTGCGATTTCGGGCGGGGCGCACCACAACATGGCCATTACCAAGTCTGGACAGGTGCTGGTGTGGGGCCGCTGCGACGGGGCGCAGGCGGGCATGTCGATGGGGCCGCTCGCTCGCGAGTGCGACGACGGCAAGGTGCTCTCCAACCACGGCAAGCCCAAGATCCTGCTGCAGCCCACGGCGATTCCGTCGCTGAGCGACGTGGTCATGGGGGCGTGCGGGCCCGACCACAGCATCGTCGTCGACAAGGCCGGCAAGGCGTACTCGTGGGGCTTCTCGGCCAACTACCAGACGGGCCAGGGCACCGACGATGACGTCGAGGAGGCGACGGTGATTGCCAACACGGCGGTGCGCGACGTGAAGCTCGAGTGGGCTGGGTGCGGTGGGCAGTACTCGGTGCTGGCGAGCCGGAGGGAGTAGCAGGCAGGCAGTGTAAGTGGACTTTGTGCGGTGGAGAGAGTAAATTGCAGCTGCATCTACCGGCATCTACAGGACTTGGCACGCGTGCAGATTGATTTGGGCATACGAGGCGTTTGGGAGCATAGCGGGATCGGGCTGTAGTAGTGAATACGACATTTTCGTGTCTAGTTGGTTGCATGTCTGTGGAGTGCTTGACTTGTCATGGACTCTCTTGTGACGATGCCTGCAATCTCTTATGAATCTCTTCAATCTTTGTGATGACTACAATTCTTGTGACATTCTTCAATCTTTGATAATCTCTACAAATGCGCTCGTGACTCGACGGCTTCTACGCTCGTGACTCTCGACGGCTTCTGCATGATGCAATAGTACCCCTAACGCCTGTAAATGCATCGACGGTCCCGTCGGCTACCGTCCCTGGCGGGCGGCGCGTGCCTGCTCTCGTTCGCTTGCGTTGTACCTATCAATGACCGTTAGCCCCTAGCCGGGACGCAATGGCTTGTCTGCGGCGGGTGGCGTCGGGCTTGGCCGTGGCGGTCAAGGCTCTGTCGGCGGTGGGGACGTACTTGAGCAGCTTCTCGATCAGATCGACGTGGGTGAGGATCATGCGGCGGCAGCAGTAGCGCGTGAGGCCGAGCTCGTCGAGGGCGTCGCTGTGCGGCGTGGTTAGAGACGGATGATGCGGGGGCAAGGGCGGCCGTACACCTCGACTTTGTTCTCGTGGGTCAGCATGTACATGTAGCGCTCCCACAGGTCGCCGGTGACCTGGCCGTGTCAGCATGCGCGGCGCGGGCCGAGGGCAGTGGGCGCACCTTGCCGCAGGAGAAGCAGCGGATGGGGACGATCATTGTGGCGGCGGGCAGAGGGGTGCGCGTGGTGCTGGTGCTGGTGCTGGTGCTGGTGCTGGTGCTGGTGGATGCGGGATGCGCGCGACATTGACGGCGCGGGCCAAAGAAAGTTGCGGGCGCGCCAAGAAGGCGGTAAGGCGGTAAGGCGGTAAGGCGGTGACGGGCTAGCGCGCATTCGGGTCAAAAAGTTTCCAACGTGTCGAGGAGCCGACCGACTGCTGCACACACACCATGGCCGACAGCACCCCACAGCTGAAGCGCAAGCGGGAGGGCGCCGACGCCCAGCGCAAGAAGCCCAAGACGCAGCAGAAGAAGCCCGACGCCGCCCCCAGAGCGAACGACGCGCCCGCGCCCGCGACCCCCAAAGCCGCAAAGACGCCCGCTGCCCACGCCGATGCCGCGTCCCGCACCAAGGCGAAGAAGCACAAGGGCGCCGCCGACTGGGCCGTGTCGGCTGCCCACGGCGGCTGGTTCCTGGGCCGCGACCCGGTCTTCTCGGCCGACGACAAGTCCGTCCTGCTGGCCACGCACCGCGCCCTCGACGTCTACGCCGCCGAATCCTCGCTGCTGGCCTACAAGCTGCCGCTGAGCGGCTCGGGCGACGTCACGGCATACGCCCTGTCCGCCACCCACCCCAGCCGCGTCTACGTCGCCGAGTCCACCGGCCTGATCACGCTGTGGGACTGGGCCGCCCGCCAGAAGCTCGCCCGCTGGGACATTGGCGCCGCCGTGCGCAACATGGCCGTCGTCGCCCACGACCACCAGGACCTCGTCTACTGCCACGAGCCGGGCAAGAGCCACATGGTCAACGTCCACGCCCTGCGCACCGGCGCCCACGCCTCGACCACCGAGCTCAAGCCCATCCTGAAGACGGCCGCCAACATCCTGGACATGCACGTCTTGCTGCACGGCAGCTTTGTCGTCGTCGCCTGCGCCGACTCGCTGATGGTCGGCAAGCGCCAGAAGCAGGCCAACACCGCCGTGCAGCACTTCGAGTACGTGTGGCGGGAGCTCAAGTTTGCCCAGCGCATCACCGCCTTCCACGCCTACGTCCGCGACCCCGCCGACCTGCCCGCCACGCCCGCCAAGTCTGCCCACGGCCCGCGAGACATCATCGACATCGCAGTCGGCGACATCTCGGGCGCCATCCTCGTGTTCGACGATATCCTGGCAAGCTTTGCCGCCATCGAGACTGTGCACAAGGCAGGCAAGACCAAGGCAGACAGTGCCGAGAGCCTGAAGCCAAAGAAGCTGCACTGGCACAGGGACGCCGTTGCGTCCGTCAAGTGGTCTTTGGATGGTACGCACACGCCCAACATCTCACCACTGCTCTGGCTAACCACCCGCAGGCAACTATGTCATTTCTGGAGGCGATGAGACCGTCATCACAATCTGGCAGCTCGCCACCGGGAAACCGCAGCACTTGCCCCATCTCACAGCAGCCATCGAGAACATCGTAGTCTCACCCTCGGGCTCTTCCTACGCCGTCACTCTGGCCAACAACTCGGTCATTGTCTTGTCCACCAGTGAGCTCGAGGCCAAGACCAACATCGTCGGTATCCAGTCTCGTCGAATCGAGATCGAGCAGCTCCCCAAGAACGCCGACGCAGAGTCCGCCCCTGCAAACTACGACGTCTTCCAGCCTGTGCCCCTGGCCGTCAACCCCATGAACCCGTCAGAGGTCATGTTCACCGTGCCTTCGTCGCAGCCGCGTCACCGGACCGAAGGACTGCGCCCCGAGCCGTACTTGCAAACCTACCATCTCGCCAACGAGCACGCCGTCTCGAAGCAAGCCCTCACTCGAAACAACGCCACCGACCCGAATCTGACCCCAGAAGGCCGACGAATCCTCGAACCCACAGTGACCCTGGCCCAAGTCAGCCACGACGGCGAGTGGCTTGCTACCGTCGACGAATGGACACCGCCTGAAGCCGACACTTCCTACCTCGACGAGGGCATTCCCGAGTTCAGGGAAGAGGAGCGTATCCATCGCCGTGAAGTCTACCTCAAGATCTGGCGAAGAGACGCGCACAGCGGGCAGTGGAAGCTTGAGACCCGATTAGACGCCCCGCATTTCTTCCGCGACATATCTGCCAATGGCAAGGTCTTTGATCTGATCGCCGATCCCACTGCTCCAGGCTTTGCTACAGTTGGAGAGGATCACTTTGTGCGAGTGTGGAGACCAAAGACCAGGCTAAGAGATGGCTTGGTCGTGCGCGGCGCTGAAAAGCAAGGCCTCGTGACTTGGTCGCTCGACTGCTCTGTCGAGATCAGCGACAAGCTGCATGTACTTGACGCTGGTGCAAATGCACAGCAGACTCTGCCGCTGCGAAACTCGCGCCTAGCGTTTTCCGCAGACGGCTCCGTCATCGCAGCTGCCATTTCATGGGCTTCAGACGAAGACCCAGGAGTCATTCACCTCATCGACGCCAACACCACCGCCATTCAGCGTTCTTTGACCGAGGTCGATGTTGTCGCACTCAGCGGCCTCGCCATCCTCAACCAGCATTTGATCGTTGTTGGCGACTCGATAACAGTCTGGGATATGGTCCGAGATCAGCTGCTGTACTGTGTACCCGTCAACACTCCCGGCATCGATCGATTCGACCGCATTCCGCTCGTCAAGCTTGCCGTCAACGAGACCGACAGCACATTTGCCGTGACACTACCGCGCTTCGAGAACAGCAATGCCCGATTCCAGCGAGCGTCGTCAACGACGCAAATCTTTAAGCCCCAGCACGCGGGCGCCCTGTGGTCGGCCAAAAGTCCCACCATCACCCTCGCTCTCGCATCTCGACACAGCGAGAGGGGCTACGTAACCCTCGACTCGGCCGCAAACATCCGCGTCATCAGCCCCACCAGCAGCACTGCCCAGCTGCCAACGCCTCCCCCCGAGGACATACCCCAGCAACCCACATATACCCAAGCCGAGGACAGCATGGACGTCGAAGACGACGACGTCCTGGCGCTACCATCCATCGATACCCTCCTCAATAACGAGGACACCGATACCGTCGTAGTCAAGCCCGAGCAGCTGCAGCAGCTGTTCGAAGAGAGCGGGCAGAGCCATGCGACGGGCTCGCTGAGCGCACTGTTGAGCAGCGTCGTAGCGCTGCATCAGAAGCGCCCCGCTCTGCCTTTAAGATGACGCTGAAATATGATTCCTTTTCGACCTTTCACTCTATGAGATTTGAACGCTACCTCTGACTGTGATACTTTGCGCTGTTTGTTAATACCTCTGCATACAAGATTTGCGATAAAAGGGTACATGGACGACGGGCAGCATCTCTGCTGGAGATTGAGAATATCTGGATACTCTTTGCTTTGCGTAGCCAAATCATGGATTCATGTTTACATGCCTCCTTTCGAGGAGTACCTTCCCACCATGAATGACAGGAGATTCCTGGGATGGACCGCGCGGCACGATACTTCTTACCATTGGGCATCGCGTCGCAAGGTATCTTGACCAGATCCACGCTGACACGTCAACCCCCTATGCACGACTTCCACCACACAGCACGCAGGACGCAGATCCTCCCGCACCCTCGACGCGAAAGCCAGCAGGGCAAACACCACCTGCAGTCATCAGCAACCCCCGTGGCACGCTTCGCGTCCGCCCAGCGCCCAGCCCCGCGCCGAGCGCCCAGCGCGCCACGAGCGCCACCACCTACGAACCTTAGCAATCCGCCAGAATCCTCCAAGCCTTGGGATTGCTTGATCGCACCCCGCACTACGCCTCCGCGTCGTGTGGAACCCAAATAAATGCAATCGCAACCGCAATCGCAATCGCAGCAGGTAGGGGCGGCGAGCCACGAGGCATCGTGTCTACGTACGTACGTCACTGTTTCCACCGGTGCGTTGCAAAGTGCGTTTGAAACGCGGCGGGTGCACAGCACACCTGTTCCGCGCGGGGTTAGTTATGCGCGCTTGGCGGGAGAGACTGCGTTTTCGTGCGCGGATGCAAGGACGCTGCAGAGCGGACTAGGTGGCGGTCGAGAGGGGAGGAGGTTGTCAAGCGGGGTTGCACGGCGGGGTGGTGAGGGTTGTGCGGATGCTATGGGGGCATGTTTGTTGGTTGTAGTGTGGTGTTGGCGCGGGCTTGCCTAGAGATGTCCAAGATAAATGTCTCGGTGGGATCACAGCGGGGGTGGATCTGGGGCCCAAGAGGGTATCGATTGGATATCGATCATTGTCGCGTTGGAGCTCGGGTGTGGTGCGCGAGATGTGATATTCCGGAGAGGGAGATGGCGATCAGCACAAAATCAAATCCGCAGCTGCACACTGTTCACGCTTGGACGAGAGCATTCTCGGCCTGGAAGAGCGTGCCTTTTGTGGACTGTCTCCACCTCTTGAGAAGATCTCCAGAGGCACAATGGAGACGGTACTTGACGCTTGTTGATGCCAGTGCCCCAACAATGAGCTATTGCCTCCGACATGCAGTGCAACGTAAAGCTGACATAGTTTTGCACACGACACGCCGTCGTGCCACGCTGATAGAGCCGTGCAAGTCATACGCGTTGTACAGCACAGGGGCAAGCGGGACACAGCAAGGGGCGTAGCTTGCCAATAGCCTAACGATCTAATCCTCGGAACATCGGTCGTGAGATTACCACGTTCGGACGTCGCACTGGCTGCTCGAGAACGTGAGCGAGCGAGACAGAGTCATGTTGACTTGATGAACCTCTGTTGCTCCGTCATGGTACGTTTCGACGTGGACTCTGAAGAACGGCTGTAGCGCCGGCTCGCAGACTAGGTAAGCTTTGCCAATTTACGCATCACGATGACGGCAGGGTTCAGGTGCAGTAGGCCCTACTGTGGTATGTCCCATAAGTTTTGTTAGTACGACAGGGGTTGTTCCAAAGGCAGCCAAATGGCTCTATTGTCTATATTATACTGAAACCTACCTAATTTTATATATAATACAATAAAAACCTATTATCCTACATATAACATGTCCTTATTATAATGTTACAACCTACCCCCCCCCCTTCTAACTAGCAACCCCTCTAGATTATAGTAATTATCTTACTTAGAACTAACACCTCTAAGTTTAGACTCTTAGGCTTATAAGGCATACCTACTTAGAGATTGCTACTCTCTTAGGGGTAACTAAGAGATAGGTTGCCTATATAGCTACTAGTTAATAGGTTACACTAAAATAATAGAGAGGTTAACCTACTCTACTTACTAATACTTAATTAGATAAGCTTAAGGCTTTTATCTAATCTTTATAAGCTACATATTAAATAAGCTACTAGCAGCTTACCTCTAGCCCCTTTAAGGTATAGGGTGTATTATATAAAGTAATCTAATAAGCCCTATAATACTATAGGTACTTATACTAAGTAGCCCTTTATAAGCCCCCTCTCTTATAGAATATAAAGAATCTCTACCTTAAGTAGGCTAAGATCTATATAAATTAGGAGCCTTAGTAGTAGTAGAAGATACTATAAAGTAATAAGACCTAGGTAACTAGAGGGAAATACTAGAGAAAGTAGGTAACCTAGAAGGTTAGAGAGGAACTTAATCCTACCTATATAGTAGACAAGGTGTCTAAGAAACCTAGGTAAATGTTTTAGGCTTGCTTCTTTAGTAAAACAAAAGGTCCCTATCTCTTCTAAGAGAAGAAGTAGAAGTCTATTAATAAAGAGAGGTACTATAAGAGGATAGTTCTACTTATTTATAGGTAGCTAACCTTTTACTCTAACCTCTAGTTTATATAGGATTTAGCTCTAGGTTATATAGTAGAGTATACCCTTTAAGAGCTCTAGGCCTAGAAGATTCTACTTATCTACTAGCCCCTATACTTACTAGACCTTAATCTTATTAAGTTTATTTAGAATTAGATAAAAGACTATATAGAAGAGCACTACCTAGACCTACCTAGTGCTAGGCAGTATACTTATAATAATCTTAGGGGGATAGTATATAAGGTATAGGATGCTATAACCTCTAAGATATTAAGTAGGGTTATAGCTATAATAAAGGATTATTGCTAGGTAGTAATTAATGCTTAGAGAGGTTATATAAAGTACTAGAATTTGTATATAATGTATAACAATATAGAGCTAAGTATACCCTAATAATACAGCTAAACACCCCTGTTCTGGCGCTATACTAACAAAACTTATGGGACATACCACAGTAGGGCTGATGATCACGGGCCGTTGGGAGAACAACTCAAATCGTCGCTTGGAAAGCGAAAGCAGACAGCCGATCTCGGGTTCTACTTTGCGGTATTCCCGACGCGCACTAGGTGCGTCTGTGGAGTGATGGACGTTTGGAGAGCCTGGCACTAATCGGCTAGTCGCACGCTCACCTGCGGGAGGGAGACGAGAATTTTCCGTGCCACCGCTATGCATGCTGCGGGACCGAGTATTGATCCTTCCGTCTCATGCTGTCTACATACTGCCCCTTTCCCTTTCGGCTGCGACTTTCGCAATTAGCACCCGTTTGTATCGATGTTTGAGAGTGACGTGGGCTGAATGCCGGTAGACGAAACGAGCTTCGCTCTTCGGCACACGTGGTTGGCTCGTCTACGTTCGGGAAGGGCGGCCAGCATCGTCGAGGTGCTCTGGCGCGGGATCCAATTTTGTCGGGCCAGCTTCCAAACAACCCGGCCGTGGGATCGATGCTGCTTTTGGGTTCTGGCAGAGACTTCATGCGCGGAACGCCTGAAACGCAGAGACTCGAGCAATCTAAAGTTAGATGGGTGCGGATGATGGCATGGCTCGGCTGACGGAGAGGGTGGGGCCATCTCTCCTTATTTTCAACAAGCTCCTTCCAAGGACGGCGCCTTCTTCGCAAGAGCGCTCGGCAGCAGAACGCCAATACCTATGGCGGCCAGCTGTAGTGTTGAGCCCCAGCGCGAGCCCATCTTCATGCAATGCCCGCGGCGTTGTTGCATTCGCCTTCTGCCATGCGTCTCGCCGGCCAGTGTCAGGCTGGGAGGAGGCACGGCAGATGCATGCAATCGCATGCACCTCAGAACGACAGCGGGCCGAGTGACTTCCACAAACGGCAGAAGGCTGTAGTGAGCCATGAAGCCACCACTGTTTCGATGCAGTCCAACAAGACTTTGGCCCTCTGTCCCACGATGGACGCATCACTGCAGCCAGGCAGCACGATGCCTCAGGCGTCGGATACGAACATCAATTTCAGCGTCATTGCCTGAGTCTCCTCTTGGTGGGGTTGCTGTGGACTCGCTGAATCCATGTTCCTGCATCACCGCAGACTGACTACCGCTATCCGACATGTCGCCCAATCGCAGCCTCGGTCGCGTGAAGCGAGTCCGGAGCTATGGGGCAAGAGTTGATAGCGCGCGAGGCTCCAGGGGTGGCCGCGACACAAGGCTTGAACTTTGTTAGGTTTAACCGGCTCTTGGCGAGGCATGCTTCGGTGCGCCATCGTCAAGTTTAGCAACCTGTGTGCAGGGGTGTCTCGCTGGCGGGCGATCTTGCGTCCCTTCATAAACAGAGAGTCCCTTTCGTCAAGTGTGCCTTCTTCACCTTCTCCTCGAAGCCTTAATTCCGCCTCTACCTGCGGCTCGCCTTTCGTTATCCCTCTCAGGACCATTCAGTCGTGAAGTCTTTACTGGCTCACACTTGTCATTCGCTTCCTTGAACCCTCCACAAACTACCTCTAGTAATCCCATAATACGAACATCGACCCTCAACATGCACTTCTCCACACTCGCCGCTGTTGCGGCTATTGCCCCACTCGTCAGCGCCCATGGCGGTATGGGCCTGCCCAAGATTGCTGGTATCAACATGCGAGACCTGAAGTCCCGTGACTTGCTCGCCAACCTTGAGGCCCGCATTGCTGAGGTCAAGACTGCCCACGCCCACGAGAACCGGTTGACTGCCCGTCAGGACGACCGCGAGTGTGGTGCTGGTATTGGCTCTTGCGCCGCCGGACAGTGCTGCTCCGGTGCTGGATGTATGCATCCACATGCCAAAGCTTGAGACACGTGACACTGACGCGATGCAGACTGCGGTACCGACAATGACTACTGCTACTCCCCTGGCTGCGACTACAAGTACGGTCCCGGCTGCCCTGAGAACGTCACCCCCGCGGGTACCAACACCTCGTCTATTGCCCGCACCAAGGTCGGCTCCGTTCCTTACGGTGGCGCCGGTATCTACAACTGTATCACACCTGGCACAGTTGCTTTAACCTACGACGATGGCCCGCAGAAGGACTACACTACTCACGTTCTTGATGTCTTCAAGACATACAACGGAAAGGCCACCTTCTTCATCTCTGGCAACAACATCAACAAGGGTGAGATCGACACCACTCCCGAATTCTCTAGCGTCATCAAGCGCATGGATTCCGAGGGTCACCAGATCGCATCCCACACCTGGACTCACTTGGACTTGAGCGCCGTCTCTTCCATCGACCGCAAGCAGCAGATGTGGAAGAACGAGATGGCTCTTCGCAACATTGTTGGCAAGATCCCCACCTACATGCGCCCTCCTTACTCCAGCTGCACAGCTGAGTCTGGCTGCGAGCAGGACATGGCTGATCTCGGTTACCACGTCACCTACTTTGACGTTGATACCGACGACTACAACCAGGACGACGTCAACAAGATCCAAAACTCCAAGAACTACTTCCGTGGCAACGTTACTAAGAACGGTGCTTCTGCTGCCAACTCGGAGTGGCTGAGCATTGGCCACGATATCCACTACCAGACCGTCTACAACCTTACTGACTACATGCTTTCCACCATCACCGGTCTTGGCTACAAGGCCGTCACTGTTGGCGAGTGCCTCGGCGACCCCCAGGCCAACTGGTACCGCACTGCTGGTGGCGCTGGTTCTACTCAGGTAAGCCCATGACTTTCTAACCCCGTCCTCTCGAGAGCCGTTTCCGAGTCTCCTTCCAGCCCTCTTGAGTTGTCTCCAAGGTCTCCTTTGTGTCATGGCATTCAGCATTGTCATCCAAGCGTCAGCTTGAAGAGGAAACTGATGATACGCGAAAGTGATCCTACTGAGAGCGATGGCCTGAGCTTGAGACGATCGAATGTCGAGCTCAAGTGCCCCGTTCGTCAGGCGTGGCATCGTCTGACTCGAAATCGTCGACCAAACGACAAGCCACTTCTTCAAAAGTGGTGTCCATTCCCTCCCTGCTGTTATTTGGTGGCTCGCGCTGGCTTGCTATTTGTCTTTTGGATACTCATCTAACATCATTATTAGCCCTCTACTACCACAGCTGCTGCTCCTTCGACTGGAACCCTGAAGCCCTCTACTGACGGTAGCTGCGCTGGCACTGGCAAGCAGACCTGCCTTGGCTCCACCTTGTAAGCAATAAAAGCTGACCTTTTCGTTAACACTCCAGCTAACTTTGAAAGTGGTAACTGCTGCTCGCAATACTCATGGTGTGGCTCTACCACTGGCCACTGTGGAACTGGCTGCCAGTCTGGCTTCGGCAACTGCGGTGGTAACGGCGCTGTCACCTCAAAGGCTCCCGCCGCTACCACCTCCAAGGCTCCCGCTGCTACCGCCGCTACATCCAAGGTTTCCACCGACGGTACCTGTGGTGGCACCGGCAAGCTGACATGCAAAGGCTCTACCTTGTAAGTACTAAAAGCCGACTTTTCCTTTAACACTTCAACTAACTTTAAAAGTGGTAACTGCTGCTCGCAATACTCGTGGTGCGGATCTACCTCTGGCCACTGTGGCACGGGGTGCCAGACTGGCTTCGGCACCTGCACTTAAGCGATTGTCGTTGCGAGTTGTTTCTGGATTGTAAAAAGTTGAAGCAGCGTCAAGCATTGACGTCTTGTACAAATGAAGCGATAGAGCATGCATTTGATGAGTATATAGGGCTGTTGGAATATCCATGACATTTTATCAATCATATATATGCTTATGATGAGTTGAAGGATCGATGGTATTTTACCTAACACTTTTCACAGCGCCGAGGTTCTGAACCATTGCACCCAAGCATGTCCGACAAGTCACTCGGCAGAATGCAGCGATAGGCAAGAACAATGAACAGTCTTGTTAGGACTCTTCTTTCGGATTTTATACACTTGAACGGAATTTTAGTAGTACCCCTGTAGCTTATTGGCTACAATATATAGTGATGGTTTGGATCCTACAAAAGTGTCAAGTGCCTGGTAGGACGTGCCTGGGTGTAGTAGTTGCCTATTGTATTAGACTCTGGTTGCCATTTGACACGGTCCCAAATCACTGACGCCTGGAGCTGAAATCGCTAAAGAAAAGACCGGATTTTCCGACTGATGTAAGGCTGAGGTCGCCAGGTCGATGATGTAGGAGACAAATTGATGGGTATCATTCACACACCTCCGACCAACCTTCATACAAGCTTTGATCACTACACATTATTCATTATACCCTCTATCATGTAAGCTACCTTCAATACTACTACTCACCTCATTGTTACTCAGCCTCGCTTTTAAGCCCCCACGGATTCTGGTGTTTGCAGTAGGCTACGTCTGTGTCACTGTCAGCAGTATTTACCCTAAAGGGTCTTGGATGTTATAGCACTATTAGCTACTGTTCAGACCGGTAAGATTTCTGTAGTATTTTCGATCCGTTTAAGACACACACCTCCACACTTTGTAGAGCTGTGACATCACCTTCAAAAGGATGTCTTGACGACATCTCAATGTAGAGCACCTATTGTTTTTGTATTGTTTGAGAAACAAGTTGTGATTGATGTTTTGGATGCTCTGGATTTTCTTCATCGTTTCGATCGAGAGACAATGGGTTCAGCCTGGTGCGGGGGGCAGCTGTGGCGGCAGCCAAGTCATATAAGGCCCCCAACGAGAACTGTCATACTTTGCCGTTGGTGTCTCTCATCTGAACCTTTTGGTAGATTATCATTATGTTAAAATTACGTGAGTCTGGCAGATACGATGCTGTCACTACAGATGTCAGTTGTGATTCTCATTTAGCCAACATCGAGATGCAAGATCGTCGGTAAGTTGCTACCATTTTGTAGCTATATTCTGTCAGCCTTGTGTTAATTTTGCACGGCAGATCACAACACTGTGGTCACGATGAGCAATATGGAAGCAGAGCGACTAACGAGATTGAGAACTTCAACGAACAGGCTATCGCAAACGCGGATAACGTATCCCTTCTTCCTTCCGTGTCTGTCAAAGGCACCGATAATAATCGCATCAGACACCCAATGCTATCAGGCTGGCGTATCGGTGCGCTTCTATCGCTTATAGGTGCGACATTCGTGTTCATCCTTAACCTTGTCTTGACAATATGGATTTTGACCCATCCAAAGTACCAGGTCCGGGATGGTCTTGGTACTTTATTCGAGGGAAGCTGTGCGACGACACGCAAACTGAACGTCTGGGTTCATTTGCTTATAAACATTCTTAGCACTTTGTTACTCAGTGCAAGCAATTATTGCATGCAGGTCCTGTGTTCGCCAAACCGCATGGAGATTGATAATGCTCATGCAGGACGTTTGTGGCTACACATTGGGATCCCGAGCGTCCACAATCTTAGGTTTATCAAGGGAGAGCGCTCGGTTCGTTCTATGGGCTATTCTCATGATATCTTCCATGCCGCTCCATCTAGTGTACAACTCAGTTGTCTTCACCAACTTGCAAGCTAACAGCTATGTTGTGGTTCCAACCATGGACAACTGGCTGTTGGGAGGGCACTACGACTTTTCCAACTTCCTTGCATTCGAGGATGACTGGAGGAATTCAAGTTCTTTCAGGTCGACTATAGACGGTTATCTTCCCAACCTTAATGAGACTATCACACTCAGCGATGGGTCCGAAATGCCCAGGTACAAGAATACCAGCACCGAGCGATGTTTCCACAGCTTCGACACGCAATACGCGTCTGAGTTTGGAAACGTGTATATAGCTCAAACCAAGCCCACGACCTGGCGCAACCAGACACACTGGCATCTTGGAGTGCATAATACTACTGGAGAATACGTGTGGTACGTTGACAACAAAGACAATGCCACTGTTGCTTGGTACAACGGAACAACCATAGAAGTCGCAACTACGATGCCCTTTCAGAGCGATCCGAACGTATATCCGTCGAATCGATGGCGCTGTCTTCATATGAAAGACTCAACTTGCGATTTTCCAAATGTAACAGAGAATTAGGAACCATACGAAAGCCCTGTGCACCACTGCATGATCGAGCAAGTTGCAGAGATATGCAAGCTTCAATTCAGTTTTCTGATTGTGTCGATTGTACTGGTTTCGAACCTGTTGAAAACAGCTTGCATGTATCGGTTGCTGTTTTTTCATAGTAGCCATGATGCGCTCGTGACGCTGGGGGATGCCATAGCAAGTTTTCTCGAACGCCCAGATCCCCACACCGAAGGCCGTTGCTTGCCGTCTGAAGTGCAGATTGACAGAGCTTTCAACGGAAGAACGTTTGTGGCTCCACGTAACGACATCGTATGCTATCATACTCGACACGAGAAAGAATTGAGAAATCAGGATAGGGCTTTCGAGCCTAAAAAGATTCGATGGTCGGCAGCCTCGAGTTATGGGACGTGGCTCACGCCTTATGTGTTGTAGGTCTGCGCAACGCTTGCATCGAAGAACCGAGATCTAATGTGTTCGTAGTTATCTGGGTGCCGTCATCTTTGGGTTAGTGGCGATCAAGATGTCACTCCGCGGCATGCCCAAGTCTCCGGTGCAGCTCTGGAAAATTGGATTTGGCTACGTGGACGGCAGGAATTTACTTACTGCCAATATGTCCCTTCTCAGCGCCGTCATACTGGCCAACACCCCACAAGCAATTCTCTCTTACCTGTACGTTACCTTCAACAGGCTGTACAGTAGCATGCTCCTCGGTAAGGAGTGGTCGAGCTACCTCAATGAACGCAAGACCTTACGCGTCACAACACCCATAGGTCAGCAGCGCAGTACTTACTGGCTCAGTGTACCCTATCGTTACGCCATACCAATGATCACAGTCTCGGGCCTCTTCCACTGGCTTGCCAGCCAAAGTCTTTTTATGGTGCAAATCACGGTCACACGAACCCAGGGCAGCGGGGCTCGCGAGATCGTGCCAAACGAGCAAATCTCCACATGTGGCTTCTCGCCCTTTGCTATAATTCTTACGACAGTGACAGCAACCGTCGTTGCCCTTTGTGGCGTTGCCATGGGCCGCTTGACATACCCTGCCGGTATGCCGCTCGCGAGCAGCTGCTCGGCCGTCATGAGCGCAGCATGTCACCCCGTAGTTGGTGATGAGGATTCTCATATGCTTCCTGTACAGTGGGGTGCAGTAAGGCATGGTTTACCTGAAGACGAACGTGTGCATATGCGAACTGGGCACTGCAGCTTTTCGAGTTGGTCGGTCGAGAAGCCAATTCCCGGCAGACTGTATGCTTGGAGAAGCATTCAGCAAGTGCATGGTTGTGTCGTGTGTAGAGCCTATGTATGGACGTCAACTGAACAATTCACGAAAAGCTTCGCGTTGGTGTGTTGAGTAGAGTGAAGGAGTTGAGATGCCATGTTAGATCTCTTTCAAAACCTACGACAAGCTTGAGAGCTCTACGTTATGAACAAAAGTCATATCAGTAATGCGTCAATCGATCTGATAGACTTGCTGCATATCAACTAGGCGTGTTGCGGATGTCCAGCGTGCCGTGGGATATTCCAATACGTTGCGAAATATGATGTGAGCGTGTTTGGAAGAATAGATAGTCGACCACAACACGCAAGGCGACTGTCATGAGAGAATTTGAACAATGTAAAGAAGATGCATTAATCTTAGCCTCAGCAGGTGTCTAGAAGATACTATTATCCGAGCAGGTAAACGGCCCATTCAGAGTCGAATTGGGATCATTAAATATATCAATGAGCGCTTTCAGACTCGTGTACAAGCCGCCAACATTTAAGAACAGCGTCATTAATAGAATGGCGTAGTTCAGGCACGCCAGAGCACTCTTCCTCGGTGTGCTCCACTGCTGCTTCCAGTTAAGGTGCAGCCACATGACGCTGGTCAAGCCAAATGTGAACCACGAGATGAAGATCGCGGAGCTGATGTTCAGGATGGATGAAAAGATGGGGATGGCGTTCGAGATGACGAAGGACACGATCCAGAATAGCGTACCAAGGGTGACCCAGAGGGTCCAAGTGAAGGCGTTGTGTATGTTGACCTGTTCCGGCCTAACCTTGCGCATAATTGCAATGTACATGTATTTTATTGCCGTGATACCGATCACAAGGCCGGTGCCGAGGACAGACGGGATGAGGATGCCGTAGGCGATCTTGGCGGGGATGGTGGGTGCGGAGCCAAGTGCAGGGGAGGTGACAGCGTCGCCGGCGAGGCCGTAAATGACGCATGCAACGACGATATAGACGACGACCTCGAAGGACTTCTGCATGAAGAGCGCAGGCGGGAATTCTTTCTGTGGATTTTTCATCTCGGCCATGACGGACATGAAAGATTGGTTGCCAGCGAACGCAAAAGCGACGTTGAGAAGAGCGTTGACGGTCTCGACAAAGGTTGGCTTGCCGACAAGGATGATTTTAACATCGAAGCCAGGGGGAGCTTTGGGCCCTGCGACACCGAGAGCAATCATGACGATGAGAACTGAAGCGACAATGGAAATTGTGCAGATCCAGCTCATAGCAGCTGCGAATGTAAGCTTGCGCGGCAGACAGAGCAGCCAGCAAGCGACATGCGGGATGGCTATGAAGGCGACCGTGCAAATGGCGTGAGACGAGAGCGTGTTGAGAGCAATGGACATCGTAATGTTTGCACTGGCACAAATGAGCACGAGGTTGAAGATAAAAGCGACGCCGAAGAAGCGTTCGAAATTCTTCCCGCCGAGGTAGAGCGCGCAGTCGACCAGATTCGTGACCATGGGGTATTTCCTGTAGAACTGGACCATGATGTAGCCGCAGTACGTTGTGAGACTGCCAAAACCGAGAATAGCAATTATCCCAGGGATAAGACCAAGCGTCTGGAGCGCGGAAGGCAGGCTAAGAACACCAATGCCGACCTCGATGGTGATCAAGATCACACACGCTCGCCAGCGCCCCAAAGTCCGGTATTCATCGCCAAGGCCATCTCGCTGCTGTGGGTATTCGTTGGCGCCAGCAAAACCATCGCCTGTCCAGCCAGTTGTAATGTTGGTGTTTTGCCCGAACTCTTCGTCGTAGTTGGATTTTTCAGATCCGGGGTATGGTGAAGTCTCGCTCTGGGCAGGCGACCCTTGCGCTTCCTTCTTCTGGAATGGATTTTTGAGACCCATGACGGAGGAGTGGCAGGCCCTCAATGGAAAGAAAGATGATTCAATGGCAGTAGGCAGTAGAGCGTGGCCGAGTACGGCGAACTTTGGTCTTTTAAACCTCCACCGCTCCTAAGATCGGCCCTGTATTCTTTCCCCAACTGCGTAATCTCCACTAGTCTCCGAATGCATCCTGGCGATGTCGCCTCATCGCATGTCAATGCATCTTGTGAGCCTCGGCTCTGTCTGTCCACTACCTACACGCCTGATGCGCTTCTAGTGGCACCCGTATGGCGGAGTGCATGCGTAGGATGCGGGGGATGGACCCGACATGGCTATTCTCGGTTCTCCAGAATGAAGACAATAAAGCCCCAGAGCTTGTTGTCCCTGGAGCGCAGACAGTTTGATTATGGGTGTGGGTCGTCATTGCTAATCGTTGGCCGGTGCGAGGTAACTGTGACTTTGAAGCTCCACATAATCACGTAAAAACTTCGAGAAAACTTCGTAGACCGGGGTTCATCCGCTTGGCAGTGCGCTTGAGCCGCTCGGATCAGCCGTAAATCGGCTTACAGGCTTTTCTATGTGCGGAGTCACACTCTTCATGGCGGGAGTCAAGTTCAGTGTCAAAGGATGGAGTTGAAGGATGCTTTGTGAGGTTGTCTGCTGCGGGACGTTCGTGGAAGGCGGCTCAGCCCTACGCGGACGCTACTGCCGGCTGTGGCGCTTGTTCGGTCTGGGCCTTCCGAAATGAAGAGGAGAACGCCGCCATGCCATCCATCATCGTCAGTTGTATCTTTTCGTACAAAATCGCGGCTCGGTGATTCTGACTTTTCGGTCTCGATGGTGGTACTGGATATGTTGTGAGTGTGACGACATGTCACTGTGGGTCGATGGTAGTGCCAACAAACAACCCACATTGTGGAACAGCAGGTACAACTGTGGCGAAGATTCTATCTATCGCGAACTTTCGTTGATAATGTTATGAACAACATCGTCATCCGACTAGATAATGATAACGCTGAAGGATTGCCAGCATCCGGTGACGGAGTCATGATAGGAAGTAGTTCTAAATTAAAATTTGCATTTCACCAGCCGTGTAGCATTGGATCTAGCTATCAACATACACAGGAATAAGAACAACCATCACGAGGCCTCCGCATCTCAACCCTGCCCATCGCTCTTTCTATAACAACAGAACATGCCTCATGCGTCAGCCGCGGATTCCCTGATAGCAGTGGGCACGCCTTCTGTGGCACCCTGAGACTGTGTCGAAGGTGAAGAAACCGTCTTCGTCAGAGGAGAAGACTCCGTCTGAGCCAAAGCCGACGCTTCTGTTGCCTCTAGCTTGCTAGCTTTGGTTTCCAATTCTGCTGCGCCCGACGTGTCAACATCAGGGAAAGCACCAGGAGCCTCGAACGAACCAGGGGCAGGCTTGATTGACTCCTCCTGTGATGTCAGCGAGGGGAGCGCATCGGTGATCTTGGTCAAGATGCTGGATTCGTCCTTGGCAGACGCATCGGATGAGGAGCTAACTTGTGCAGGTGCAACAGACTTCGCAGCCTCAACCACTGGGGCGGTAATAGACTTCAGAGAATCAGCGATGGGACTTTCAGTAGCCTTCGTGCTATCCATAGCTTCAGAAACGTTATTAGCTTCAAGGTCACTAGGGACCTCAGCTTCCTTTTTGATCTCATGCTCACTCGCTGTACGCTTATGCGAATCCAAGGTACGTTGGATCCCGGCGGCTAGCCTTGCGGCAGGAACTTCCAAGGCACCATCTTCGCCGAAGCTCCAGATGGCTGTGACTGGCGCAAGATCCAACTTAGCCCGCAGGACTGCAACCTCAGCAGTGATAGTTGCCGCTGGCGCTGGCGATGCTGCAGGCTTACGTCTCTGGGGACCTTTAGCCCTGCCCTTGCGAGCATCCGACAAAGGCTGAGCAGGTTCTACCTCCTTTTCTTCCTCTGGTTCTTTGATCTTTGGTCCCTGCGGGCCGAGGCCCAGCTTGCTGTTCAGATCCTGCAAAAAGCCAGCTTGGAGCGCGGCGATCTTAGAGCCAGCTGGCCGCGCAGGAACCGGGGGCTTAGCCTTGAGCTGGGGGGCATCGTTCTCGACAGCCCGCTCTGTGGTAGGAACATTCTCCGACAATGATTGCGAAGGCTTGCTCGGACGCACTGGAATTTGAGGTTTGGGACGGTCTGGAATGAGAGGGGTTTTCTTGTCGACTGGCGAGATCTCCTGTTGTGCCTTTTGAGGGCGTGCGGGCACCGTTGGGCGAGCAGGGATGGAGGGCTTATCAACGACTGGAGAGTCGGGAGCATACTCATTGGTGTCGGGGGTTTGTGGCCCGCTGACAGTTGTCTCAAGGTGACCATGGTCCGGCGCATCTTCCCAGACGTCTTGACTCGGGAATCTTTGTGCCGTAGGACGCACTCCACGCAAATGCTTGTTCTCGGCGGCAAATTGCTTTGTGTGCTCGGAGAGGAAGTCCTGTTGATCCTCCATGGTGATGGTACTTTTGCGCTTCTCCTCTGTCTCCGGCGCCTCAAAAACCTTAGCGGCGCTCACATCACCGCCAGCTGGAGTGTCAGGCTCATCAGGAGCCTCTGGAGTGTCGACAGTAGTTTCCAGTTGCAGGCTGCCGGGTGCATCCTCCCAAACGTCTTGACTAGGGAAGTGGTGGCGAGCAAGATTAGGTCGCTTGACCTTGTCGGCGAGGGTCTTGGGCTTCTTGCCATCCTCGTCATCTTCGGGGAATAGAGGTTCGTACTCCTTGTGGGACTCGAGAGGGGTACCGCTCCTGTCTCCAAAGTGAGTAGGATTAGCAATGGCGCGGTGCTGCTGGGTGTTATTTCGACTTGAGCTTCGGCTGTGAGTGCGTTGCTTCGTGATGTAGGCGGGAGTTCCATCCTCGTTGACTGTATACTCGCCATCGTGGCGTCGCTCCATTTCGGGTGATATCGCAGGTTGCCTCCACTCGGTATTAGGATGCTTCTGCACCTCGTCAGAGGCAAGGATAGGCATGCCGTATCCACGCTCAGTGATCCAACCGCCTCTCTCGTCAGTGTTTCCTCCCTCGGGACCGAGGTCCTCAGTCGGTGGATCGTAACCCCCGCCATGAATCTTGCCGCGCGGGTGGGCAGGAGGGTCGATGTGAATAACATCACCATTGTCATCCAGCTGCTCAGCCGAAGTCTCCTGACGTAGTGCAGATTCTTGGTTTGTGGCCTTGCTCGTGGGACGGCTCGTAGAGGATGAGGGTCTAGGGGATGCCATTCTCGATGCATATTCATCAGTAGCCCTGTAACCAATCTGCTCGTCCGGCGTGCTGACACCTTCGCGCGACGTGCCTGCGTTCACATCAGTATTGCTTACCGATGCTAGTCATGGTGGAGGACATACCAAATCCAAGGTCACTAGGGGCTTTGTGAACCACCTTGTTGAGGTCATCGGCACGCCAGTGGTAATCCTTCCTGTTCTCCTGGATATGTGGGCCATACTCTCCGGCCTTCTCGCGCTTCAAATCGTCGGGATGCTTCTCATACCACTTTTTCTCAAACTCATCGTTAGAGATCTTTCCATGTCCGTGCATACCATAGCTGCCAGGAGGGCCGTGGAATATTTCACGACCACTCTTTGTACGTCCATGGTGGCGGCCACCGGGCTTGCTGCTAGCCTTATTGTGGAAGCCAACGCCGCCTCCCGTCTGTTGCTCGTATGGGTTGGGTGTAGGGGCCTGTACGTCGCCAGCACCACGAAACATGGGCACCTGGACACCGATCTCGGGAATGCCCGCGTGATCCTTGTCGTTGTAAAGTGAGGCCGGTCGCGAGCCGACGGAACTGCCAGAGCGACCAGTCTTTACGCCCGGAGTCGCATTGTCTTCGGGTGCCAGCTTGCCAAAGCCCGCTGCAGCTGCCTGATTCGAATCGGTACGCGTGACAGCTTGTATGTTGCGCTTTGCTGTCGAGCCTGGTACCGAGGCTGTTGGAGCGTGCAGGGGCAGATCGGTAGCTATCGATGACTGCTGGACGGACCCACGGCTCTCGTTTGTAAGCGTCTTCGAGAGATCCTCGAAGCTGGCATACTCGTTGCCCTCCTGGCCAATAGAAGGAAGTGACACACTCGGCGGGCGGGCAGGCACTTCGGTGCTGAGACGTCGGTTGTCCTTGGGAGGACCGCCATGTGCGTATGTTGGATCATTAAGCGGCGAACGGTCGAATCTGTGCGGCGATTGGGAGCGCTCGATGCGGCCCTTCGGGCGGGGAGGGACCTTGGGTAGATCGAGAGAGCTTGCTGGCGCGGGCGCAGCGCTGTTCTGAGCCCGAGATGGACGGGGAGGTATCGATGGCGGATTACTCATTGCGTATATCTCGTTCTTGGTTTGTGTGTGATGTGTGATGTGGAGTAGCTGTGAGCTGAGTCGACGTTAGTGACGCACTTTGACCGCCAAACGCTCGAAACGCTAGGCGTAAGATAAGCCGTCTGCTGCACTCGGCCAAGGACAAAGCATTGATGGCAGACACCACAAGCTGCACTCGGCATCTGCCAGAGTCGCCCAGCAGCTGCCAGGCGTTGACTGATAGCAGGCGCAGGCCAATGAGCGGGGCCGTAATCGGAGCTGGCGGGCAGCCGAGTGGGCAGGACAGCAGGATCGAAGACAAGAACTCACCAGACTCGCAGTTGCAGTGTCGGATCGATGTTGAAGGAAAGAAGAAAGCTGCTAATGCAGTTGAGCTGAACAAAGCGCAAATGGCTCAGAGAGGCAAAGCTGGGGCGGTGCGTTTATGTACCTATCGTCGTCAAGGGCCGGGCCCGCATTTGCTCATGCGTACCCTGGCGTCACTTGAATGCAGCCATCAAACCACAAAACCTGAATCTGGCTCCTCGTGTCTTTACCCGGTATAGACGCACCCATATCTTGAGGACTCAGTTCATGCCAACCTCGACCTACATACTCGAGCTTGAGCAACCTCGCACCAACGCCGCGTGGTGTACTACACGGATCCTACCTGGAGTTCCACTGTGTGATGCATAACCTTCGACCACTAGCGGCTTCGCTGTCGACCATGCACGAGCACGGAGGCTGTCACAAGCACGTTGTCGAGACTGTTAGCACGTTGCTGCTGTCGCGCACGGTGGCCGTATCAAGCAGACATTGCGACCTTGGCTACTTTTCTGCTGCCACCGCTGCTGTGCAGATTCTTCGATGCTGCAGGGTGCGCCTCCTTCGCTAGGCTGATAAGGACCTTAGTTTTCCCCGCGATTTGATCAGCTGCAGTCGGTTCCTGGCAGATCCCTTGTGTGAAAGAGCCGTCACTTTGCATCGAACGAGCGTGTCAGCAACCGTCGAAATGGAAGTCATTGGCCACTTAGCATCACCGTTCCCAGCAGCGCCCCCCGGCATGCACTGAATCATTTGAGTCGAACATCATCGATGTGGCACTGCTGGTGGCAACCAAACACCGTTGCCATGCCGTCACATGTGGGCCCTGAATAGCTCCAGCCAGACAGTTACGTCGACAGCCCCGCCCCACTGTGTGCAAGACATGTTTCCTCAGCATTGAGTTGCTGAACGGCATCAATCCATTCGTGATAATCTCGTTACATCAAAAGCTACATATCAATCCAGAATAACGCCCTGGTATCAAGTATTGGTACACAACGTCCCCTCTGACTACCAAAAACAATGCCTCATCATGCTCTTCAAAGCCCTCATTTTGCGCTTTCATTACCAGTATGTCAGACTGCTTCTTTGATCAACACTAGTGATCGCCTCGCAGATCGCTTAGCACTTAATTCTTTCGTATCGCTTGCCGTGTGCGTTTCTCAGATGATCATCTGGGCGACACCCTGTCCGCCCAAGGTCTTGCTACCCTGGAAGGCCTGACCCTTGAAGCCAGCCAGCGCGTAGAAAATGGCAGCGACCGTCAGGAAGATGGCACAGACAATCAAGCTTGTGGCCTGAGGCCAGATGCTGATCCACTGCACAGCGCCCAACACGGCGTAGAAGCCCGCACGCATGTAATTTGTCTCGATCTTCCGCATGAAGCTATCGAACTTGGGTGACGTCGGACAGATGCGAAGGAGCAGCGGGATCTCGACGAAGATGATGAGGAACGCAGACACTCTGCGAATGTAGTCAGTATTGTGGAGGATGCACAAGGATGGGTTCAACCCACAAGCAGACAATGCTGAACGCGATGACAAAGGTTGCGTGGAAGATGTTCGCAATTCCGAGCGCAAAGCAGAGGATGATGCACAGCACTCCAGTCCTAGATGAGGGTTAGAATCGTGTATGAGGTATCTCCGATCTCGAAGCCTATTAATAGCCCTGAATTGGGGTTGCGCAGCAGGGGACGATAGTGAAGTCCACGCCAGAGCTCTGGATCATGTTGGAACACGAAGGATCGAGCATCGTGCTGCAGGCTCCGTGAGCAGTTGGGGTGACTGACCATTGACCGTAGATACCTGTAGGTAGACAGTCAGCGACGGCTCCGGAGCGTCCATCAACAAGGTGTCCTACTGAAATTCCTCGACTTGAACTCCTCTGCAAGCGTCATGGTTGCGATTTGGTAGACAGAGCAGTTTCGTGGCTAGTCGTGGTGCGCGTGTGAGAGTGGTGGAGGAGGTATCGCAGCTTGTTGCCAACAGCTTTGTTGACTGCGCAGGCTGAGGACAGCTCTCGGGCTAGTATATCAGGCGACTTGGCTATCGGGAACGCGGACGATGAGGCTGGGGCCAAGGCAGAAGCGTGCGACTCGCGTTGCGTAAGGGCCGGGCTATGCAGACAAAGACCGGCGTTGTTCTGAGCAATGGCGAATGTTGTGGCGGTGCTCGTGAGAGTCGGTCGTGAGCGGTCGGCTTCTCCAGAAGTTCCACGTCAGGCCCTTGCCGAAACGGTCCTGGTCGGAGCTGCACCTGCAATTCACCGACAGCACCTCACCTTTTGGGAAGACTGTTTGGACGACCCTTCTTCATGTTCACCAGAGCGCGGCAGGAGCCATGGATCACTGCTGTGGTCGCCTCTGGCGCGCTGGGGCTCGCGCTCTATTACCTGGGAGCACGACGCCCGCCGCCTGCACATACTGCCAGACAGCAACCTGAGCGCGAAAAGCCCAGCGAAACCTCGACGACAGATTTTGTAGCAGACGACATGAGCACCGAAGACCGGGCGTATCACGAGCGCTTCATGCGGGAAGCCATTGGCATGGTGAGCCACTTTGCGCGTCTGCTGCACTCCTGTTGCACCGTTTCAAGCAACTGACCAATCACGTGCATCAGGCTGAGCTTGCACTGACCAGCGACGAAACGCCTGTCGGGTGTGTCTTCGTGAAGGATGGCGAGATCATTGGTCGAGGCATGAACGAGACCAACCGCACTCTCAATGGCACCAGGCACGCCGAGTTCGTCGCCATTGCAGGCATTCTGTCCAAGAACCCCATCAGCATTCTCAACGAGACTGACCTCTATGTCACTGTCGAGCCATGCGTCATGTGCGCCTCGATGCTTCGCCAGTACGGCATCCGAGCCGTCTACTTCGGATGCTGGAATGAGCGCTTCGGCGGCACTGGTGGCGTTCTGAATATGCACTCAGAGTGAGTTTGCTGTCTTTCCAGAAACCCATTGATTGACAATCTGCAGTCCCAGCGTCGACAAGCCGTATCCGGTAACCGGAGGCATCTTCAGGGAGGAGGCCATCATGCTGCTCAGAAAGTTTTACGTCCAGGAGAACGAGAAAGCGCCAGAGCCAAAGCAAAAGAAGACCAGGGAGCTCAAGACTGAGATTCTACCCATGGATATTCACGCCCCAAAGTCAACGCCATCACCTGCTGTGTCAATGTCTGCCCTGCTTACAACAGCTCCATCGAAGCCGGCTAATCCTTCCTCGCTTGTTGCGGTTCCTCGCATCCCAGGACTTAATGCTGCTGCACCTGCACTCTGAATGGGCACATGACAAGCGCTGCCTGCAAGCTCGTCATGCAACTATGACGGACACAAAGGTGTATCAACAACAGGGTCTGCCACATGCTGACTTGGATGGCGGCATGTGAAGTACGTGAGCACAGGAAGAGTATAACGATACCCAGCATTGAACAAACACCATAGAAATTTTCATTTGCGTTGTGTAATCCAAACGAATGCTCTACTGCATGTGCTCCTGGTCCGAGTGGCTGTCGTTCATCCCCTTCAAGGCCTGTGTACGAACTTGGTATAGATTCCACTGTTAATGCACATCTGATTGGGTATATGAAGGCTATCAAAGCTTTTCGCTGAAATCTGTACGCGTCGAAATGCCATGCATCGGCGACGCCAGTCTCCTGCCATTACTCGCTCCCCCTCCCCTTCCAGCTTGCCTGCCAAATTCGGCGAACAATTTGTAGTTTGGTCGCTCGGCACTCAGGCTGCGAACTGCATACCCTGGCCAACCTCGGTGAGCGCGCCCTGGGTACCACCGTACTCACTGGGAATGCTCTGGCCCAGCTCGGTGGCCAGCTGGTTACCATAGCTCAGTACAGTAAACTTCTTCACCGTCTCCTTAGCAATGAAGTACTTGGTGGCGGTGAAAAGCCAGCCCATAACGACGGGCACGTTGACGAAGAACTTGCGCGACAGCGTCTCGGGGTAGTAGCGGCCGAGGACTTCAATGGTCTTCTTGGTCGCAGCCTTGACAAGCGGGTCCTGGCGCAGGAACGACACTTGTAGGTAGTCGTGCACCTGGAAGCCCTGGTGAGGATCGGGGCCCTCGCCGAAGTTGGGAATGGGCTTTGTGGCGGATGCGAGGTTGAGCTTCAGGATGGATTTCTCCATGAGGCCGACGCGCCAGCGGAGGAAACTGAACGTCTTGTTAGCAAACGCTTGTGGAGACAGGATCGGGGTTGACCTACGCGTCGAGATCGCCAAAGGTGGCCTTGTTGTCCTTGACAGCACCGTAGACGTTGAACGTCACAACGTCCTTTTTGTTCTCGCTCTCTGGCACTCCCTCAACCTCGATGATGTAGCCCAGACCGTCGAACTTGGTCTTGTCGAACGACTCGCCCGCTGCCTTGGTGGGGTCGAACTCCTTCCTCCACTTCAGCGTCTCGAGCAACTGCTGCTTGCCCTTCTCAAGGTCGTTTGCGTTGGCGCGCAGAAACTTCTGCAGGATGAGCTTGGTGTGGAACTCGTCAGACTTGGTGAGCTTGACACCGTAGACGTCGTCGTGGCCGGCCTGCTGGACAAGCTCCTCAAAGGACTCGTAGAACTTGGTCAAGGGGTGGTCGGCGGCGGTCTCGGGCCAGGCAGAGGTACCAGCAGCATTGCCTGTGGATGCTGCAGCAGGAGCATCAGCGACTGCACCGGTGGCAGTCATGGCCACACCTGGAGCAGCGCCGGCAGCACCCGCAGCAGTGCCACTGTCCCCGGTGGTAGGAACAGTACTAGGGCCGGTGGTGGTAACGGGCACGGCGTCCGAGGCCTGCTGGGATGCTTCGGTAGGCATGCTCTCTACGCCGACTGCAGGCTGCGAGTCAACAGGCGGCATTGGCTCCTCGGCCTTCTTCTCGTCCAAGGCAAGCCCAGCCGTGCCACTGACCACGTCGTCAATCTCTTTCTTCTCGGTGCCGGCCTCGAGGCCATTCTCGGCGGTCGCAGCTGGCTGCAGAGCCACGTGCTGACTCTGCTTCTCAGTAGCGTCGGCCAGAGGAGCGGCGGCGCCTTCGGCGGGGGGAGCTGGCTTGAAGCTGTCTGCCATGGTGGACCGGCTGAGCGACTGGGTCTGCGATATGGATGTTGTTGTGCTTCGTAGGGGTGAGACGGCCGCGCAATGTTTCAAAACTGTCGGTGACGGCGACCATAGCGCCGATCACAGTTGCCGCGCCATCACGTGCGCCATGGGTCGCAGCATGCGGGCGAGCTCACAGTGACTTGCATGGATGGTCGAGCATAAAGTTCTCCTGGGTTCTCTTCGAGTTCTCTTCGAGCATCAAGGCTGGCAGGTCGGGGATGGAGGGCTGCCAGTGCTTAGCCCCCGGCGTACATATAGGCGAGGATGGCGTCGATGGACTGGGGGACCTGCCCAATTGGTGACGCCAGCGAGTGCAGGCGGGGCCACATGTGAAGCGCGTGCCGAGGTTGCACTGCTGGCGGAGCACAAGCAGCGAACCCCCAGTCCCGTCGCGGTGCACAACAGTGCCGCAAACAATGGTGCGCGCTGCTGCTGCTGCTGCTGTCGACACCACGCGAACCCGCCAGCATGCCGTCCCCGAGCGCATCGCCGTCGCCGCCGGCGGCTGAGAAGATGGACCCCGTCCTGCGCAACGCGCTGCGCTACACCATCAGCCCGCACGAATATCTGCTGCTGCACCATTACCTGCTGTCGCGCGCCCCGGCCGTCAGGAAGCGCTCCATCACCCCGCGCCGCTACGATGCCCTCTCCAAGGGGCCCGACGACTACACCGTGGCTGCCGTGCGCGCCTCGCTGCGCCTCGGGCTCGCAACGCTTGCGGGGCTGAAGACGTGGGAGCTGGTCAAGGCACGCCTGCTGGCCCGGCGGACAGTGCAGACGTGAGAGCCCCATCCACCGCCCCAGCCGTGCACGCGTGCTAACCCGCCCCCAGCAGCAGGCCGCCCAGGGGCCCCGTGTGGCAGTCGGCCAACGTCCGCCTGAGCAGCTCGCTCGCCCTCATCCTGCTGTTCCACCGCCTGCTGCGCCGCTTCTTCGTGCGCCTGCGCGAGAGCCTGCTGAGCAATGAAGCCCGCTCCTTCCGGAAGCGCAACCCGCGTGTCTCGCGCTCGCTGACCTCGCGCGTCGCGCCTGCCATTGGGTGCAGCTTGGCTGGCTTCTTCCTCGCCGTGTACCCCGCCGACCAGCTGCGCATCACCATGGCCATCTACGTCTTCACCAGGGCCCTGGAGTTCTGGTACAACCACCTCGAAGACCGCGGCTACTTCAAAAACAGGCCCTCCTGGTTCGGCTCCTGGATGCTGATGCCCGTCGCGTACGGCCAGTTGCTGCACGCCTTCGTCTTTGACCGCGACTGCTTTCCGGCCGGCTTTGGCGATTTCATCATCGGCAACTCGCCCGAGTACATCCAGCAGAGACCTGCCGACCTGCCGCTGTCGATACGCTGGCCGGGCACCTACGCCATCGTGGACGGGCTCGCAGACATCTCCAAGCAGCGCTGGCCGCCCTTTGTGTCACCCATCCTCTTCCCCACCCACGAAACACTGCCCAAAAGCCTGACAGCCATATCATCCATCACCGCCCCTGCACACCCAGCCATCAAATCGCTCTCATGCGCACTGCTCCATCCCCAAGATCCCTCCTGCTTGCGCACCTACGTGCAGTATTGGATCCAAGCCTTCCCCAAGGTCGCCCGCTTCTTCGCCATTTTCTTCACCGCTATGAGCCTCACACGCTACAAAGCTTTCATTGCCTCTCCCTCTGCAGCACTGAACCGACTAGCAAAGAGCATTCTGCGCATGTCGCTTTTCATCTCTGGCGCTATTGGCACAAGCTGGGGCTCTATTTGCCTGTTCCAGAACATCTTCCCACGCAATTTCCTCCCCACGCAGCGCTGGTTCCTCGGAGGTTTTCTCGGTGGCCTCTGGGCGTTCCTGGAGCGCAAGGGCGGCCGAGGAAACTTCTTGTACTGCACGCGTATGTCCATTGATTCGGCGTGGAAGGTTGGCGTCAAGAGGGGCTGGTGGCGTGGAATTGCCAACGGTGACGTGCTGCTGTTCGTGCTGAGCTTGGCTACAGTCAACGTGCTGTACGAGATCTCGCCGCGGTCTGTGAGCAGTGGCGTAGCACGGAAGGGCTTGGGTGTGCTGAGGGGCGAAGGCTGGGTGGACAGGGCCGCTGTCATGAGAGATGGAAAGGGAGACGACGATGTGAAGGGTGTTCCACCGCGGGCCGACTAATGATAATGTGTACGTTGCATTCATGATTCGCGATGCTTTTCTTGAGCGTAGGTCGATACCCCGACCGCAATCCTATACAGATGTTTGACTACAGCTGTGTTCTTGCACCTCATCATGTTTCCATCCAGGCATATCTGCCAGATCCTTTGCGGGTGCTGCTCTCCTAGACTTCAATGCATCACCTGTCCCAGGCCGCCACCGCCATGCCTCAGCCAAATCCTCGGCCAGCGTGCCTTCGAGCAATTCAACCACGTGCTTACCAATGTTCGGTAAGAGCTTGAAGGAATGGCCGCTGTCGCCAGTAGCAAGAATGAAGTTCTTCCACTCGGGATGCTCACAGATCAACAATGCAGCGTCCGCAGTATCACTACACCAGCACATACTTTTTTTAAACAGCTCCTTCCCCACGAACTTCGGCAAGAACGTGGCAATAGCCGTGTGAATACTGACTTCCGACGCATCAGGGTAAGTATCTGTAGGATGCTTCGCCTTTGATCTCGGCACTGAGATTCGTCTCGCCTCATCGGCACCAAAAGGCCGATGCTCTTTGAGACGCGTGAAGCCCGGAAACTCGTCGCACACCTTGATGACACCGTACTCGTCCGGCTCAAAGAAGAACCCATAGTCGCCGTGGTACACGACCGGGCAGTCTTTGTACTCGGCTGCCTCATGCGTTGTGAGCTGCATGTGCGCATACACCCACGCTTTGGAGACACACTGATCTTGCAGATCGACGAGAGCGGGGCTCCACGCACCGGCTGCAAGTATTACTTTGTCAGCGTAGTACTTCGTGCCGTCGGGGGTTTCGACGCCGATACATGTCCCCTCTGCTAGAAGCGGTTGCTTGAAGGAGCCCGCGGCACCAAAACCGAATCTCACACCGGCATGTAGCAGGAGCTCACCAATGGCGGTAATGGCTTTGGCTGCTGCGAGCCAGCCTCCGTCTTCGCTGAACACGGCTTTCCAGCCCTGGATCTGGGAGCGGTCTAGTAGGGACATTTTGGACAGAATCGCGTCTTCCGAGTCGAGCCAGTGGTTTGTTTCTTCGAGACCAGCGTTTGCGTCTACCAGGGCTTGGTATGCTTGCTGGAGCCTCGCAATGCCTTCCTCGGTATGTGCACAGTCGAGCTGAGAAAACGTCAGTATGTCAATAATGGAGGCCACAGGACTCCGCTCACTCTGCCAGTGTTGTGGAAAAAGCTCTTGAACAGATCGTCCTCGTTCCACATCTGTCTCGCTTCAAGACTCAGCTGCAGATCCACGGGGTTCCGCAAGCGAACGCCCATGATTTTGTTCAAGTCATTACCTGCAGACTGTGCGGATGGAATGGGGTATGTGTCGAGGACTGTGATGTTCGATGGTGTGTAGCCTGAACGGACGAGATGCAGCGCCGTGCTCGACCCAATAGTGCCTCCACCGCCAACGACAACGACGGTTCTGTTGGCACGTGAAGTATCCATGTTGTGCAAAAGCTCATCTAGTTTGATATTGATAGAACAGGTACGGACTGATGGTATAATTCTCTAATCTCCCTTGAGCCTTGATATGTGAAATGTTATCGTTGTTTAAAGTAGCAGTGGGACGCCTGAACACGCCACTTTGAGGATGGCGCGGTGCGGACCCTTTAGATCGGCGCTGAGAAGCTACCTACCAAAACCGAGTTCAAGAGGATCAAGACTACTATGACCTCGATACCAATCTTACTCTCTGCTCGTTGGGCGCTCTGGTCATTTTTCTACAGGTATGTATAACCCCCAAGCGCTGTTCATTGCTCCACTCACGAATTCACAGTGGCACATGGCCAACCTACCTGGGAACATATTTCAGTGTTGAAGCTCGTGCGTTGTCCTCACTCGTCTCACCTTTTTTATCGTATCGTCGGCTGCTTTGACCTGTGCTTCATCCTCGACATCAAGAGCCCGAGCCAGCGTCGGAGAGCTCAAATTGGGTTGCTCTTCGTCGTACTTCTGAATTTGAGCGCTTACATCTGGTCTGTCAATGTGCAGGTCGGGTTCAACAGTCACAGCCCAGGTAAGATAAGTTGGCGCCATGAACATCGATGTTGGAGTTTAGACCCACGAGAGGTTTCTCTGACTTTAGAACTCGTATTGAGTAAACGGACTAAGAGTTTTGCTTACAGTATGTTAACATGGAGAGGTGAGAAACGTGGTTGCATCCTCACGCTACCTTGCTGAGATGAGCTTCCACATAATGCATGCAAATCCCGTGGAGCTGCCGCAACACAAAGTCTAGAGACAGAAGGAGTCGAATATTTATTGCAGCACTGTATGCATGTCGAGCCTCTGGCAGGACTCTGTCTCTCATGTTGCAGGAAAAGCGGTGGACAAGCGACCTTTAAGCTGACCAACTTGACACAAAACTTGTAGCTATCGTTATACCTAGAGGTAGAATTTAGTTAAGTATTACCTAAATTGTAGGTAAACAAGTATTCTATAGGGTCTCCCTGCATTTCGCCTACCTTGCTGTTGCGTGACTCGGTGCAGTACTGTTCGTCGTTTATTCTGCAACGTGAGAGTCTGTTTTAGCCCCCAACGCGCTAAGCTCGAAATAGGAAGGTGGATCCATCGAGTCTCCTCAGCCTCCTCGCGACTCCCCTTCTCACAGATGTAAGATAGCAGGCTATTCTTCTTGGTTCCCAGTGACCATGACATCTAAGTCCAGCGCACTTGAGTCACCGGTATCTGCTCTGCAACGGTCTGATCGAATCGATCGACGCCGAGACATAAAGTGGCAGCTTTGGCCCAAAGCAGCTTACCAGCACGATGACTTGGATACCGAGTCGCTCAGTTGTGGCCATCCGGATCTTGAAGACGCATCATTGATAGCATGGGGTTTGCGGCAGAGCAAGGACGCCAGTGGGGAAGGAGTCCAAATCGATGTTCTTTACGGCAGTGGAACCGACTTACGTGTGATTAGAAGTTCTTCGAAGAAGAGAGGGTACTAATGTATTGTCAGACTGGCCGTGCGATCTCAACGATGATGAGATTTTACGTACGCTGGAGGTATGTAAAGTCCGTCTAGGTCATTTGGCACAGGTTGACACCGGTTCGAATAGTTATCCGCACCCTCTCTTAGAGTCTGGTATGTGCACAGTCTCCTCAACAGCAAGATTATTGCCGGCTCTAGGAAGCTACAGAATGAACTTACTTATGTTTCTCCTTTAGCTTCATCAACACACTTGCGACTGATCAAAGTTGGTTGCCTGGAAACTTTAGCCCCCGACCAAGGACTATTCAGATTCTCCGCAAAGCTGGACTCTCCGGTGTCCTTCTGTGCAATCTCTACTCTGAGCAAAGCTACTGGGCAAAGATGGGAAACCAGAAGTATATGAATTACGGCAAAGATGGCCGATTAGTATCTCACGGTAAGCATTCAGCACCCCAGATCTAACCAGGTTACCGATGATGCAAAGAGACATGCTACCAGTACCGTTGCGGCTGGGATACAGGTGTGAGCTTCATTCATGCTATACGCGAGAAGCACCGTAGTACATACTTTTGCATCAACTACCCATCTGGTGCGCGCGAACGAATCAGAGCGATTTTCCAACATGAGAACCGGCGGCACATTCTTCACCGAGACTTCTTCCTCGACACCTTGGTCGCCGACGATAGCTTGAAGCAATGGCAGTTTGAAATAGGCCAGCGGCGTCTCATGCTCCTCAGCATCGTACGATCAGCATTCATCTTGTGGTTTTGCTATCATTGCTGACATGTCTGAACAGGAGAAGACGCTCGAAAAGCCTTCAACGGACGGATGGACATCCACGACCAACCCCGAGGAGAACACAACGTCTAGAAACAATACCAAAGATATCGCACCATCCGTACTCAAAAGCTTCTACAAGTACGAAAAGCGCGACATTGAGCATCAGCCTGGGGAGGCGACTACCGGTCCGCGCAAAGTTGACACCGAGCAATTCTGGAGGGAACAGCTCTTAGTGAGCTTTGGAAATCCTGAAAAACCGCAGGAAATCGACTTTGACAAGGCGACGCGCCATCTGCACAAGATGGTGCGGCACTGGCTTGGCTTGCGACAAGACTGCGAGGACCTCCTGGCGCAACTCAAGTTCCTTCAAAACACGTACAGGAAATTCAAAGAAAAAAGGGGCCGGGACTGGGTTTTTGACCAAAGAGCTGACGCAGAGGAGTCATTTGAGGTTCTGGTTTCTCAGTGCGACGTTTGCGTACGCTGGACACAAGGATATCATGACCGTACCCAGCTGCGTATCAATATGGTAAGCACGACTCGACTTCGGAAGAAAGATCCCCCAAACTCTAAACCAAAGTGCAGTTATTCCATCTGGCCAACCAACAGACGGCCGCCGATACTGCGCGGATAGCTGAACAAACGCAACGCGACTCTGCCTCAATGATCACCATTGCCGCAGTAACCATGCTGTTTCTTCCAGGAACCTTCATCTGTGCAATTCTGAGCACTACATTTTTTGAATTCGGCGAAGCCGGACTACAGGTCTCGAGTCAATGGTGGGTGTTGCTGGCCGCCACGATACCCCTAACAGTTGCCGTCTTCGGTATCTGGTGGGGATGGCAACAACTGCGTCGGCAGCGTCAGTTGCGCAAGGTCACGAAGACGAAGGTACAATTGCAGAAGTCGGCAGTAAATATGTGAATGGAGGGGTGTTTGTGATCAGCACGGTTGTAACAGAGGACGGGATCAATGTCCTATCACCCACCATACGCCATGAATCAGCGGCGGGTGGGTGGGAAAGGCTGGTTCACGGACGCGCAGGTGTTGACTAGTGATGGCGGGTTGGTGTTGCTATAATGTAGACCCTTCATCTGATATTGTTCGCTTAATCAGATTACACTATTACTTACGAATGAGACGCCCCATGTAGTCGACATCGAGCACGAAGGGTTATTACGGATCTGCCCTGGGATTCGATGAGCATCCAGTCGCAAGTCTTCAACGCAGACAAATGACTTGGCTATATTCGCATGACAGCGACGTTGAATGACAGTAAATGTACGTTGGCCGATAAAACATCACGACAAATGCATATGCTCTTGGCTTTTGTGGTAAAGCCCAAAGTCCACAACTCTCACAACCCATGGATTGGTACAATGCTAAAATGCTTGGTATACTACGCTAATGTTGACAATATGCCATCAAAGCAGACATTTAGTCCGCTGGCATCGCTCAATGCGAGCTCTGAACGCCATCTGAATGCAGAAGAGCCTTTCATCATGGCTGAACTACAAGGCAACGCTCTAGTTCTTCTGAACAAAAGGAAATCGTCGAGGTGCTTCTGTTCGACTACCTCCTGAAGTAATCGACTCTGCCTTCACCATCTCTCTCCGGACTATATGGTGTGTATCCACTAGGTTGCTGATGCCCCATCGGCGCTGCACCGCTCAGGAGATTGCGGTCATCATGTAGCTGGTACGGCTGACTTGAGTTGCTCTCGATATGGCGCAGATTAGGTTCAGGGCCAGGGCTGTACTCACGCAGATTGCTTGGCGTCTGATGATAGCCAGCTGGATAAGTGACGCCGGCATCATCGCCAACTCTTGTACTTCCACGACTCGATGATCGTCCGCGTCCGTTGTCACCCCAGAGCGTTGACGGTGATTCAGGACGAATGCTGTCTCCGTATACAGAACCACGGTCCGAGTTGAACTCGGAACGATCCTTGAAGTTCTCGTAGTCCATATTGTTTTCAGAAACAAATTCGAAAGGACTAGCTGCTGATGTAGCAATCTTGCCAGGATTCTCCTTACTCATACGCTTCATGGAATAGACATCACCAAAAGCAGCATTGTCGCCTACATCTCCATCAAGGCGCCCGCGGTAGACTTCGGCGAGGAGGTGCTTGCTCTTTTCGTGGACCATAGGTACTGTCAGCTTCTGATAAAGGGCAGGGTGCCCGAAGCGGGTTGCGACACGGTCGCGTCTCCGTGATTCTTTGTCAATTGGTGTCTGGGCCTCGGCGCTCTTGTTCGTCTTGCCATGGTCATAGTACTTCATTGAGTGGTCGTAGGTCCTCTTGCAATAGAGCTTGAATCCGAGTAGGAGAAATGGCAGCGGAGCCATGGCAGCTGCCATTGTGTATTGAGAAACACCACCCTTGGTAGCGACCAGACAGGCGGTGATTACGTTCGCCAGGAATGCGCCGAATAGCATGCGGTTAAACAGCACACGCCAGAAAAGGCCTCCTGTCTCATTCTTGGTGCAAAACACGTACCTGAGGACCATTAGTTCTCTGACTCTGGGAGAAGTAAAATATGTTTGCACTTACATCAGCAGATACTTCTTCATCCAGGAATCGAGAGTAAAGTAAAATGCAGTGACAACGAGTGTGATAGGTTGCAACGATCCAAAGACCAGAGTGACCGTAGAGTAAAATAAGAAGTAGTTGTAGTAGCTCGTGTAGTCGAAGGGAGGAGGAGCGGTTCGCTGGATAAGTTCACGGGGTGTGGGGTTCAGGAACTTGCGAGAGAAAGAACCCCAGGCTAGGTTGACCGCCTGCGACAAATCGATGACTGCACCAAGATTGCGCTGGACAAGCCAAGTGACCCAATACGCTGAAACGTTGCAGAGCGCACCCATGAGCTGCTGGAAAGGCTCAATAGATCTAACGACTGCTGTGAAGCTTGCGTCACCCTGACGTGCCGCTAGAGCACTCATGATAATCTGGAAAACAGCCGAGAAGATGGAGAAGACGACCAGATTGTTGAAGACGAAGAAGGCATATAACTGATGCAAAACGTGCTTTTCGCGAGAGCTCTTTGACTGATCACCAGCCTTGATCGACAGGCGGCGAAAGATGATGGGTAAAAAGTAGTAGAACAGCGAGGTCAGTGCTGGCGCCAGAACGCCTTGCACAACAGCCCAGAATTTTGGGTGTAGAGTCATCTCGGTCTTGAATCCGTCCCAAAAGGATGCTAGATTGCTGAGCTTGGACAAGAAAATAGCAATTCCGGCGTTTGGAATGAAGTAAAGAACGGTAAGCAAAGTGATCCACAGGTTCATGACCAGACGCCGCCATCGCCTTTGGCCCGGGTCAAGCAGTAGGTTCTTCCAGATGATGTCTTTCGGCTTGGGAGCAAGACGAATGGTTGTTCCATGAGGGTGCTTACTACGAGCAGTAAATGCAACAATGTGTGCAGACTCGAGGGTTTCGTAGCTTGCGAATCCAAAGGGCATGGCATCCCTGGTGTCCACCGTCTCACGTGCCTCCTTGATCTGCAGCTCCAAACGCTGGATTCTCGCTGTTAAGTAGTCGATAGCATCTACCTTTTGCTTCTTGTCTGTAAACTCCGGGTCCTTCTTAGATGGTGTGCACATGGGGCGCTCTGTTGGCAGCTGGGCTGGGTTCTTCAGGTACTTTGATAGCACCGCCTCCAATTCCATGACAGCTTCCTCGTGCGCTTCAATCAGATCGGGGATCTCCTTGACATTCCTCCCGATGGTTGTGCGCGGCACTTCTTGGGTAGTCTTCACGCCGTCGGTGATTTCTACGAGGCCATGATCGCTGCGAAATTTGGTCTTGATGTCCGTGATCATCAAGGTTCTGGCGTGCAGGCTGTTTTGATACTCTGCACTCTCCATGTAGGTCCGGCGTAGACGGTGCACGGCACGGTAAGTCCACCACAGGAAGGCGCACACGATGATGTCGAAGAGGTATGCCACGACGACATGAGCCCAAAAGACCTCGCCAGACAGTCTCTGGGGCGTCATCATAACATAAATGGACTTGGACTCATCGCCTAGGTTCTGGATCCTGCCCTGTTTGATCGAGTACGTGATGTTAACGGGAATAATGATGGAACAACCGACAACAGCCAGAACGATGAACATATTGCGGCACATGCGCGAGAAGCGCAGGAAGACGGTGGCGTCCAGGCCGATTCGGTCGACATAGTAGTCCTCGTTGGTCTTGAAGACGGGCCTGTACCAGGCGAATAGCGATTTGTCGAGCGGCGGCGGGCGGTGCTTCTCATCGGCGTGGCGTAGGCGGGGAGCGTAAACGATGGTGTTGAAGGGACGCAGCAGCAGGAAGATCAGGAAGATTGCACCAGTAATGCCGAGGGAGGTGCCAATAGCGATAACGACCGAGTCTGATTGAACCTGCAAGACAGTCAGCGGCGGCCCTGGGCGAGTGTCTGCATGGTGCATACTTGAGCACCCAATGGGTCATTGTTCATGATGTTCTCGAACTTCTGGCCGATGCTCTCGTCCCGCGAGAGCAGCCATGGCGACAGCGCTGAAGGCATTGTGGGTGTGAGTGGGCAGGGGAGGAGCGAGCGTGGTTGCGTGTGCGGGCAGAGACAGGTATGACGAGCGAGGGAGGTGCTCAGCACATGCCTCGTATCGAAGAAGATGCTCTGGGCGAAGCTGCCAGCGTCGCAGCGAGCAGCACAGAAATCACACGACAGAGGCACAAAGGAACTGTACCGTCGGCTGTAGCAAGAGAATGAGCGGCGAGCAGGCGTGCAGGGTGTGCAGACTGCAGAGCATGTAGACTGCAGAGCGTGCAGGCGACAGAACCCCAGGCCACGATCGGCGTTCGACAAAGCTTAACGCGTCCGTTATCCGTGGGCGAGGGACAGGCGCCTGCGCGGACAGGGTCTGGCATGCTCTCGGGGTGGGCGAGTAACGCCGTACACCCGCCGAGGCTGCCATCGACTCTATTTTCGACCCAGCAGCGCACCGTCGCTGCTCGGGCGAAGGCGGCTTGCCCCTTGAGGGCGCGATCGTCGCTCGTTTTGCGGAGAGCAGCTGCCACTGTCCACGCTACAGCGCCCCGCCCCGTACGTAACCACGGTTGACACAACCGCGCTCGTGAGCAGTTAGCAGCCTCACAGCCTCGCCGAACACGGCGGCAGTGCGCACAATGCAGCCAACACCGTGACAGGTCGCCAACGGCTAATGCCGAGCCGCGCAATGCAGGTCCTGCCCTGGACACAGCGTTTCAACCTTCGCCCTCGAGACACTGTTGCAGCGGCCTGGGGAGCGATGCCAGATGCGCGTTTTGATTGGGTAGCCACGTTACACAAGTGCCGATATCCAGTCAGCGTCGTCAACGCTCGTGTTTCAACTGTTCATTTGCTGACGACGCGCCACCGGGCGCCGTTGCTTATGGCAATGCGCTGGCCCTCGTCCAGCTGAGAGCACCGTCTATGTACCAAACTCTCTGCGAACTGGTCAGCCATGTCTCGTTGCAAGTGCACTCTTGGAGGGACAGCTGCTGGGGAATGCTCAGACAGGTTGTGAGGTATCGCACACCGAGTCCACAGCGGGATCTCTGATACGCAGTATCTGTAAGTGAGCCAGTCGTGGGACTGAGTACTGAGTACTGAGTGCTTCACGCGACTGGCTCTGTCATCACGCTTGAAGGGGAAAAGCAATGTTGCACGTACCTCGGACCGAAGAGCAGTGTCCATGGTCGTGCACTGTTGGCGTTCGCGAGCAGCTCACTATGAGAAATCGTGCATGCAGCCATGTGGCGTCAATGCTGCGTGTAATCGATAACGAAGCTTTTGTCTATCATCAAGTCATCCAGTTATATCCCCACACCATGAATCCAGAGGCATTTTTTCCAGCTTGTCCCCTTTCCAACCTTTAAACTCGCAGTCAAGGGAGGCCTTTATCTAATCTCAAAATCAACACTTCGTCATATCTGATCCGGTCCACTCTCTAAGCGCCTCCGGCAGCCTTGACGATCTCCGAGACCTTCCTGGCCAGATCTTCGGCTTCCGCCTTGGTCGCGGCTTCGGCGTAAACACGGACAGCATCTTCGGTACCACTGGCACGGGCGAACGAGCGACCCTGTCGGACCTTCTGCACCTCCTTATCAATCTGTGCCTGGACACCCTCGGGGCTCGTGAGCTTGCGCTCGGCATCTGTCGTCTTGAAGATGGTGCGGTCGTTGACAAGGACCTTGAGAAGGCGGTTGGGAAGATCGGTGTAGGTTGAGAGCCACTCTTGAGGACCCCAGTGCTTGTGCGCAAGGACAACCTCGACCAACAAAAAGTCAGAGAGCGCATCACCAACTGACTGGTTGATGAGGTTAATGCAAGCCTGTAGGACATCTTTGGCTTCCTTCTCGCCAGGGTTCCTCGGCTCATACTTCTCAATTGTGTCGAGGGTGTCGTGTGAGAAAATGACAGTACCATGGCCATTGGCTTCGAAGTAGACTCCAATGTCGAGTTTCTCTGCTGCGTGGTGAAGGTACTTGACACCGGTAGGCGTACAGTCAACCTTGAGCTTCAAGTTCTGCTCGACGTAGTTTGTTGCAGCTCCATTCGCGTATGCAGTCTGAACAACACCGATCTTGATCGACTCTGCAAGTCCAGACTGGCGCACAAGGTCTCCCAGGAATGAGGCTACGAGAGTCGCGATACGGTCACCATCCAACAGGCGGAAAACATTCTGCTCATCCTTGAAGTAGTACACGACACGATCAGCATCGCCGTCGAGGGATGCGCAACGGTCTCCGGGTCCAGCCTTGGAAGAGGGAGGAGCGCGCTGGTTGGTCTTGACGTAGTCGGCACCACACTGGGACATGGTCAGCATACACGCAGGTCCATGAGGCGGCCTAGCTCACATCGACGTTCAGACTCTCGGGCTTGATGACGTTGTCGTTGATGACAAAGATTTCAAGACCGCCTTCCTCCTTCGATGGCAGGTACTTGATGAGCTCTGTCAGCTTCGGCCCACCAACACCATTGGCGCCGTCCACAGTCAGGGGGCCAGAGGGCTTCTTGCCGCGCAACGCAGTCTTGAAAGCAGCACCAAACTTCTCATAGTAGCCCTGCTCGGTGGGTGTGCCGTAAGCGTCCTTGGTGCCCTCGGTGTTCAGGCAGCGCACCATGTAGTGCAGCTGCGGTGTGGTCAGGAAGCCGTATTCCTTGACTTCGGCACCGGCGGCCGCAAGGCCGTCCTGCAGGCAGCCGAGGAGCCTTGCTCCAGATGCTCTCGTGTCGCGAGCTACAACAACACGGGCGGGAATGTTGAGGTCGATCTTGAATTTGGTGGCGATTTCGTGGTAGTATTCCGAGACGTCTTCGGGAGTAGCCTTGTTCGCCATCTCGGTGCTGATGACTTCCCAGTCCTCCTACACAGCGGCATTAGCACTGTCCTCTACGTTGCCTCGGTAGAATGTGGTCGGCAGAACGTACTTGCAACATGTTGCCCTGTGATCTTGTCAGTCTACATGCAACGTCGTCCAGTGGCTGCACGTACCATGGGCTCAACAAGCTTCACGCCATTGTCCTGGGGCGGGTTGTGGGATGCTGTGATCATGACACCGATCCACTTGCCCTTGAGAGCGCGCGAGCGGAGGGCGGCGATGAGGCCGACGCGTGTGAGAACCGAGTCGAGGACATCGCTGCAGCGGTCAGCTTGATGGTGCGTGGCGCCGCAAGGCTGCCTGAGCAGGGCGGGAAAGACGGAGATCCTACGCTTTGGTGCGGAACTTTGCGGTGGTCAATTAGCCTGCCGCTGTACACAAGGCAGATGCGACTTACTCCAGCAGTTCCGTATGTGTAGACCAGGCCCTCAGGCGCGGGGTGCGCCTGCGCGGCTTTGGCGATGGGGTCAGACATGTTGACGGTGGTGGACGAGACAGTGGCGGGATATGCAGCGATGGGGTGTCACACAAACAGCTCGCACTCAGCAAAGAGGAGAGCAAGGCAGGTTGGGGGGAGAACAAACGACGCTCGAAGCGGCGTGCGGAGGTCTGATGTTGCGTAGAGCCTCAGCGTGCCCCACCACGCTACGAGTACGGATTGCAGGGATGGTGCTGGTCTGAGATCAGCGACGAGCTTTCCACTTCCAGCCTGCTCGTACCTGGCGAGCTATTTGCGGCCACAGCTCCCTCCGCCACCCTTGCCAAAAATCACGCGTCCGCAGCAGCACCAGTGCAATGCTGTCTACATATGGCTCTGAGGTTTGAGTGCAACTTGTCACATCGTTTGTATCTGCGCAACTGAAGCTCGATTGCAAAGGCGGGGTTCTGAGCTGTGCATATGAGCTGAGTCGAGCTTGACCGCCTCTTCACGAGCATGTACGTAAGACAGTGCCTTTATGTACCCATGTTCATTGTGCACATCTCAGGGCTGTGCTTGTCGTCACCAGCGGAACAAATCGCCCGAGTCACTTAGAACAAAAAGAGCCTAGCTGTGGGAGAGATGCACTTGGCTGCCTTCCTGAAGGAGGCGCATTGATAGAGACTAGCTAAAGAGTTGAAGAAGTCCAGGTCCACGCAGCTACCAAGTACTGATGCAGCCACCGGCAAAAGAAAGGGAAAAGAGGCTCGACGCAAGTGCTTAGAACCCCTGTGCAGGAAAAGGTCCAAGACCCAGTAAAGGTCTGGGGTTGCCAAAACCACCAACCAGAACACTATGGCTTGGGACCGGGCTGCCAATCTCACCCAGCGTCGCCGGCGCCGGCGCGGCCATGTCCACAAACTTGATGTGTGTAAGATGGCCTGGTCCAGATTCCTTGTATTCGAGAGTACCACCGCCGTTGGTCTGAGTTGTGTCGATAATGTCGCACGCCTCCTTGATCTCCTCAGCTGTGACCGTCGGCTCACTGGGGACTCGCAGGTTGTCAATCTGCTGGTGCACCTCTGATGCATCAACATAGCCGTCTTGTGTAGGCTGGCGAGCAGCCACAAGCTTACATGCCGTGCACACCATACGACGCAGCCATACTATGCGTTGTTCGTTGGGACCGCGCTCGTTGGTGCGCATGTTGCTTACAGGGAACGGATTGTTGAAGAACCCAGACGTGGGTGAATTGCCCCATGAGGCGCCAGAACTCAATGAGAACGGCATAGGCGGTGTTCCCCAGATGTTGCCCCCGGGCGCTCCAAACGCAGAGAACGAATCATTTCTGGACGGCATCGGCGCGTCTGCGAATCCAAAACCCATAGGAGTACCTCTGAAGGAACCGTGTTGCTGTACGCTTGATCGCCGCTCAAGAGGCTCAGGAATGTCTTCTGCGTCGTCCAGTAGAGCCTTGCTGCCCAAATGGTCGGCAAGGTCGTCGATATCAGGTCGTGCCTCATCGTCTCCTGCTTTGTTGCTCGATGGACGCTTGATGGGCGTTGGTCGCTGTATTGGCTGTGCCTGAGGACCCGAGATGGGGCTGTCAACACTTGGCAGCCTGTCAAAAGATCCAGAGCCTTGTCTTGAATGGGGTGACATGCCCATGCCGAATCCAGGGATCTGATTTGGTCCTCCAAATCCTGCCATGGGTCCAAAGCCTGGGGGACCATCAATCGGAAACCCGCGACCCATTGGCATCCCTGGCGGAGGGAAGCCGCGAAAGTTCTGTGTGCCAAGTTGCGGCGGGAACGGAGGCATGCCTGGACGAGGAGCCATCATGCCGGGTATCATCGAGCCTTGTCCGGGGAAGCCGTTCAGACCTGGAGGCATTCCGCCCATGCTGAGCCCTGGCGGCCCTGGCATCCCCGGTGGAGGTGCGAATGGAGGCATTGGTAGCCCTGGCTGACCGTGGTGAAGATGGTTCTGCTGTTGTCCAGCTGCTGGTTTTGTCAAGATCGACTTTGGCATAATGGGCCCGTGGCCGTTGGATGGCGAGATGGATTTGCTGGTCCCTGGCGCGGCCTGTGGTGTGTTCGGTGAGGAACCATGCGAGCCCTGCTGTGAGGTTTGACGAGGTCGATTGGGCGTCGGCGCCTTGGGCAAGGCTGGAGTGACGTGGGGCGAAGGCATGCCGGAGGATGACGTTTGCTTCAACAGCTGGGGTGGCAGCGCAACGGGTGGCTGTGAGGCCTTGCGCGCACCAAGTGCCGCAGCATGCTTGTCTGCTTTTGCTTTCGCATCGCGTTCCCTCCTCTCTCTGTCTTCCTGGCCCTTCTTCTCACGAGCCTCTTTCTCTCTCGCCTCTCGCTCTTCGCGCTCCTTTCGCTTGACCTCCTCTTTGGCCTTTTTCTCGTGGGCTTTGGCTTCACGTGCTTTCCTCTCGGATTCCTGTTGCCGTTCCCGCTCTTCTAGCTGGCGTTTCTGGCGTTCGGCTTCCTTTCGCTGCTTCTCTTCTTCTTGGGCCTTGCGTTCGGCCTCTTTCTTCCTCCGCGCCTCCTCCCGCTTCTTGCGTTGCTCCTCCAGCCGCTTCTCCTCTGCAGCTTTGAGCTCAGCTTCTTTGGCCGCCTGCTCTGCATCCTTACGAGCCTTCTCCTCAGCCTTCTGCTGTCTCTGCTTGTCTTTTTTCTCTTTCCGTTTCTGGGCCTCTTTCAGCTTCTTGGCCTCTTTCTGGTCTTTGCGCTCGTCCTCCTCGGCGAGCTCCTCGAGCAGCCGCTGTTGCCGCTCTGCAGCCACCTTTTCTCGATACGCTTGGAGGACTCGTTGCTCAAACATGCGCGCTGCAAAAATCTGAAACATTCGCCGCCCCTCCTCCATCCTCTGCTCCTCCGTCATGGTATCCTGCAATCCATTAGCCAAGATGCCTGCGATCTCGCCAACAGTACGCACGTCCTCGTCCTCGTCGTCCTCTTCGTAGTCCTCGTCCTCGTAGCCCTCTTCCTCGTCCCCCTCGTCGTCGAAGTCGTCTTCTTCGGGCGGAGGGCCGTGGGTGTGGGGGTTGTGGGTCTGGTACATGCTTGGGTGAGCTTGGTATTGGGCCTCCTCCTCTCGCTGCATTCGGCGCTCGGCAAGCTGCTCCATCATCTCGATGAACTTCTTCCCATCGTTCTTGAGCAGATCGTCGGCAACGGTCAGTATCCCCCCTGTCAGGGCGAGTTAGCGGTGCGAACGGACATGGACAGCAGAAAGTCACCTTTGACCTGCAGGCTGCTTCCAAAGTGGAGGAAATCGGAGGCTTCGGGCGGCGGCAGACTGCGCTCCTCGGAGCTGTAGTCGCCCTCGGACGAGATGTCGCTGTTGGAGTAGTCCTCTTCCTCGCCCGAGTAGTCCTCGTCGTCGTCGTCGTCGTCGTCGTCGTCGTCGTCCTCGTCGTCGTCGGCGTAGCGGTGGCCATGGGCAGGCGGGGGGTGGGGGGTCATGAGCGGGCGCGGGTGCGGGGCACTGGAGACATGGCGGTAATTAGCAGCTGGCAAGAAAGCGGCGACGTCTTGCTCGAGGTGGGCGTACTGCTCGAGTTCTTCATAATATGCATCATATAGAACCTCCAGCTCCTCCTCGATGGCGGTGCGCTTGCGGCCGCACACGGAGCAGCTGCACGAGTGCTTCTGCTGCTCCTTCATCTTGCGCAGGACGGCCTCCTTCTCGATCTTGACCAGCGACTTGCGCTCGTCCTCGCCGAGCGACAGCCAGAACTCGCGGATGCGCTCGCGCTCCTCCTGGGTCGACGTGTTCCAGATGCGGTCCTTGCGCGGGGCGGGGGCGGGGGCGTGGGCGTGGGCGTGGGCGGGCGGCGGGCTGTGGCGCGGCACGGGGAGCGGCGACGCGTAGGCCAGCGGCGGCGGCGGGGCGGGCCTCTTCTTGCGCTTCGCCTTCTTGGCGGCGGGCGCGGCCATGGGGGCGTGGGCGAGGGCGTGGGTGTGGGCGTGGGCGAGGGCGTGGGTGTGGGCGTGAGCGAGGGCGTGGGTGTGAGCGTGGGCGTGGGTGTCAGCGTGGGCGTGGGCGTGGGCGTAGGGCTGCGGGTAGTGGCCGTTGGCGGCGTAGGGGTGCTGGGCGTAGGGCGCGGCGTCGTCGTCCGAGTAGAAGTCGGCGTCGTCGTCGGACGGCGGGTCGTGCAGCAGGGCGGGGTCCGGGTGGGCGGCCTTCTTCGCGGCCTCCTTCTCGCGGCGCTTCTGCTTCTTGCGGTTGACGGGGGCGCCATTGGGCGGCATGGCGGGCAGCGCGCTGGGGCCGTGGGCCATGGCGACGGTGCGGCGGCAGTGTGGCACGGGCGGCAGACGAGGTTCTGCGGGCGGTGGCAGAGCCCGGAGGCCAGCGAGCGCGCAGCCGCGGGGCAGCAGGCAGAGCGACGGGGCCGGGAGGGCGGCGGGCGGCGGCGGGCGTGTGGTCGCGACGGTCGCGGAGAGGCGCGGTGTGTTCGCGGGCGTGGTGAGTGGTCTGTGTCTGTGGTCCGAGTCGGGCTGGGCGCCCGCCAGGCAGGCGCAGCCCCGAGCGCGCTCGCACCACGCACGACTCTCCAGCACGTCCACGTCCCACCCGCAGCGCCAGCCCGTCTATCATTGCCACGCCCTGCACACCGCGCCCGGCCCCGCCGCTGCTATTCTTAAGCCTGCGCCCGCCCGCCCGCCGTCTGTGTCGACGCCTCTCGCTCTCGCTCTCGCCCGCCGCTCGCTCGCCGTCCGCCCCCAGACGCTCGCCTCACAGCCCTCACGCCCTCAGGCCCTCAGGCCCGCCAAAGCACCCACAGCACCCACAGCACCCACAGCACCCGCCTCACACGCCCGCCCGTCTCCTCGCTGTCTGGCCCTCGCCCAGCACGCCGCCCTGCGCTGCCCGCCGCTGCCCGCCGCTGCCCGCACCCCGTCGCCCGCCCGCCCGCCTCCACTGCCTCCTCGGCCGCCGCCCACCATGTCTCAGCAGCAGAACAATGGCGAGCCGGTCATGCGTCGGTAAGTCGCCGCTTCCTCGTCTGTCATCAGCGCGACACCCTTGCGGTTGCGCCTTGCATCGCCGGCAGCGCCTGCATCGCCGGCGTCGCCAGCCTGCGCCGCCGCCGTCCCCTCTCCCCTTGCCCCGCCCCCTTCTGCAGCTGCTGCTCCTGCTGCCTCTGCTGCTCCTGCTGCTCCTGCGGCGGCCGCGAAGACCGCGCAGCTCGCGCAGTGCCACGCTGCAGTGCGTGCATTGTTTGGAGCTGTCGCGACCCCGGCCCAGCCGTAGCCTGCATTGGTGCCCCGGTCCGACCACACCCTGGTCTAAAAATAGGGCCCCGTACATGCGTCCCCATGTCCACGTCCATCGACCCTCGTACAATCTTCTCACCATTCTGCCCTCCACCCTTCTCCCTCCAGTCTCCGATGCACTCCCGCCCTCGCTAGCCCTATTCGCGCCTGCCCTCCGTTTGTGCCACACAGCTTGCTGATCCAAGACCACCAGGAAATTAGTAATCATCGGCGATGGAGCTTGCGGCAAGACTAGTCTTCTCAGCGTATTCACCCTCGGCTACTTTCCAACCGTGCGTACCTCCACCGCGCCCTGCGCCACCTCTCCACCGCCAATGTAACGTGCTAACCGCCTGTGCAGCGTTATGTTCCCACCGTCTTTGAAAACTACGTCACAGACTGCAGAGTAGACGGCAAGTCGGTCCAGCTGGCCCTCTGGGATACCGCCGGCCAGGAGGATTACGAGCGCTTACGCCCGCTCGCTTACAGCAAAGCTCATGTCATCCTCATCGGCTTCTCCGTCGACTCACCTGACTCGCTTGAGAACGTCAAGCACAAGTGGGCTGAGGAGGCACGTGAAAGATGCCAAGGCATCCCCATCATACTAATCGGCCTGAAGAAGGATCTCCGCGACGACCCCCTTGCCCAGGAGGAGATGAGGAAAAAGTCGCTCCGTTTCACCACCCCCAAGCAGGGCAGCGACATGAAGGAGATGATCGGCGCTCGCAAATACCTCGAATGCTCCTCGCTGACGGGAGACGGCGTCGACGACGTCTTTGAAGCTGCTACGCGCGCTGCACTGTTATCCGTCGACAAGAAAGAGGGCGCTGGCTGTGGCTGCGTCGTCCTCTAGATGGCCAAGCCCTCTGCGAGCTCATTTCGCATATTGTTAGCATTGGGCGGCGTTATTTTTTCTTTTGGGCTACCACCAATTGCCAGGCGTTCTTAAGCGTCTGCTGCATCTCTTTCCTGCGTTGTTTGTCTACATTTCGGTTCGAAAAGCTCCTGTAGCCATGGTGGTCAGAATGCTTCAGTTCTCCTGGACATATTAAGCATTAGGGTTGTTGCCAAACGGCGGACATGTGGTCTGGCGGACTAATGACGATGACGGGCTAGCATCTGTCGTCACTCTCTGCCTGTATGGGCGAAGCATAGCTTTGGGAAAACCTGGTCGGAATCGGGTCCAGCATATAACTGCCGAGCGCTAATTTTATCACGCATAACCATTGTTGACACTTGACCCTCAACCCATCCTACATGTCATCCTACGTTGTAGTCTGTTGTAGCTGTCTGGCATGTGTGCATCCTTCCAGTGCATCCCTCAAATACAATATAATACACTCGGACTCTGCCTGTCGCCTCTAGCTCCGTGTCCACTCGTGGTTCCAGCCTTGTCGACTTGGATACTCTGTCTGCACCCTCGCGTATTCTACAGGCACACTCCCCCAGATGCCCCTCTTGATCATCGCACTCCTGTACAGCCTACCCACGTCACGACCCCTCACACCCAGGCGTCCAGCATCAGGACCCTGACCTCCGGCTTCCTCTTCGCTGACCTGGTTGCCATTCGAGTCCATCAAACGCAGATGCTCGCACGCGGCGCGCATCGACATGTATTGGCGTTCGAGTTCGCGCTCCTCGGCCCAGCGGCGCTTGCGCAGGAACAGCATCCACGCGCGGTGAATCGTCCAGTGGCGCAGGAACCGGTTGCGGGAGAAGTGCAGCGGCCGCGGCGTAAGCGGGTGCGAGAGGTGGTAGCGGATGTTGGCTGGAGACATGTCAGCTTCCCTGTACGCCACCCAGTAATCCCTGGCGACTGTGGATCAAACGCCTGTCCTGCGCGCCGCCATGGGCCACGTACTGATTCGCGGGTCTATCCCCGGGCCCTTCTTACGCTTCTCCAGGCGTGCCGTCGAGGAGAAGGGCGATATCGCGGCCGGCGTGCGTGTCGCGGCGCATTGTGTGGCGGGGGTGCGGAAGAGCGAGGCGGCGGCGCTGAATGGCCGGAAGACGGGTCGTAGCGAGGAGAAATTCATGGCGAGGGTGGCAGCGGCGCAAGCGCTGTGTTGTGGATGGTGTGCTGCGGGCATTGAGGTCCTCGAAATGTTTCGCCAAGGATACGCTAGTGCGGAGTAGAGCCGCGAGACACGTTATTGATGGGCAGGTACTCCACCATGCCTGTCCTCATAGCAAGAAGTCGTTACTGCGAAATAGATTGACAAGCAAGTCATGACCGCACTGGACGTTGGCGTCCATTCCAACCGTTCCCCGAGGACGCTCTTCTGAACGACCTGAATACAGCCGTGTACGCGAAACAGACATTTCCAGTGGAGGGCAGTCTCTAGAAGCCGAGACGAATACCTGGACAGTCGTTTTCCTTCAAATATGTGCTGCGGTCCATGGAAATAGAATGAAGCTTGTAGTGTATTTACTCGACAGCAGGACAACCTAGTGCAATCACCTTGCTTGCTTCCTTCCAACTCCAACATATGTCACGTTTCTGTCGCTGCACGGGACGACAGATCGTTAATCTCAGCATTATGCAGCAGCTCCCATGTGCCGAAAATCGGACCCATTCGCCACAGACGCTCATGCAGTTTTGAGCTGCACCTTGGCTGCACCAAACCCCCCATCCAGTATCTTCGCAGCCAGCATCGCCGCACGCTGTCCCTTCTCCGCTGCCATGTTCTCATACTCGGCTACCATCCTGTTCACGCCGCCGAAGCACCGGTACTTGCCGCTCCACACCTCGGACCATCTGCTCTCGCAAAAGGCATTGCCGCTGCTTTTGATCACGCGCCAAGAGCCGTCGTAGCCAATCGCTACGCCGACAAGGTGCTCGAACCCGAATACCTTCATCGATGTGTGATGCTCGAAGATGCCAATCTATGTCTTGTTAGTTGCTCCCTACTCAGCTGGAGAGGCGGGACGCATACGAAGACGGCGTTTCCTTTGCGCCAGATGACAAGCTGCTTGTCGCTCTTGAAGACGGCCTTGAAGCTGTGTACCAACGGATCCACGAAGGACTTGAGGGTTTCGGGTGACGCGGTGAAGAGAACGGTTGCGACTGCCTCTTGTAGCTGGAGAACGCCCTCGTGGCCGTGCTTCGTATACTTGGCGAACGGGTCGGTGTGTACCTTTGCTTTGTCGTCGACCGTGAACGAATGGTCGGAATCGCTAGCACTCGTATCGTATCTGCCAGAATCGGATTTGACTGACGACGGTGTGGCGTGGGCGATGTTCACGGGCGCCATATCAACTGATGTAGTCATGTTGAAGTTGGCAATGAGTGGACTGTAACCAAAGCAAGACTTGTTAGATTCTACTCGTTTCTGTGAAAGAGGATTAGATTCAACCGCGCGCAGCCTTTATGCACAGACTCCAGGTGAATGGTGAAGTGTGGGACACAACCCAGTGAAAGTGAATAGTGAACAATCCGATTGCGAGGCATAAGTTTGCGGGAAGCAACATGGACAGTGTTGCACCATTTACGAGCTGGGTCAAAACTTCATGATCCAGTCGCGCTCACGTTGAGATGCGACCTTAGATGGAGTTGGCGGCTGCAATGCAATAGCGTGGATCGGCTGAGATATCGGTGCTTGCAAAGATGTGCGGACTACTCCCCCAATATAAGACAGAGTGCTACAAAGCATGTGCACGATACGCACAACCCGAGTGACTATCAATAAAGAGCGAGTACCCTTGTCCAGCATAGTGACTAAGATCTTGGTATGATCGTCTATGGAGAGTACAGTGTTCCCGTCTTCTCACTACTCCATAGCCACGGAGCCCTCTTGGAACCCTCGGGTCAGTGCCTATGCTTTGATGGACTTTTGGTTGTGTCGAAAACACAGAGAGTGCTTCTCGTGTTCCAGACTCGCTTCTCTCGGATCTATCAACTTGTAGACGCGCCCTTTAGGCGATCAGACGATCATTCCCGTCGACCAACTTCTGAATTGTCGTACGCACCGAGTCCAGAATGCACTGCTGTTTCGGGAAGTCCAAGTTCTCAATCTCTACTAGACGTGAACTATACCCTTTTAGCAAGATCTTGTTCGGGTCGCATGAGCCTACCTTATCTGCTACGAGGCAATTGCGGCCCAGCTGGGACATCTTGGGTGGTCTGGCCTGAACTGTCGGGTTTTTCGGTACTTTGTGTTCCTTGAAATGTGTGGACACTCGACGCTCTTCCGTCGCCCTCTCGGCCCTCATCGAGTGATCCACGGGGCGACGTCTTTTGCGAGGTGTTTGAATCTGAGCTAGACACACCGCTATCTATGCTAACGGGATCCAGCGTTGTCATTTTCATACGCTCAAAGGCCATGTCGAGACATTCTGAACCTTCCCCTTGGATCACATCGTTTAGCAGCTTGACAGCCTTGGGCCACATTTTTCCGTGGCTACGTGGAGAGTCGCTCAGATCGCGGAGAAGCTCCGCAATTGTAGGGTTAATGCCATGTTCACCACTGAATATCATGGTAGGATAATCATCTGGTGCTTCTTTGAGACATAGATCACGAATGTTTGTCAGCAATTGGGCACACCTCAGGTGGAATCTGAAGATGTCAAAACTGAGCGCCTCGTCGTCGCTCTCCTATGATTCTTTGGCGGCGATGAGAATTCCGATTTTGTTGGGTGTACCGTAGGGTGAGAAAAAATCCAGATGAGTGTTAGCAAGTTCTTCTGTAGTCTTGATAGCCGATTTATACTGCGGGTAGTTCGTGTTCTTGATGCATAGTCTGACAAGCTGTGAACAGCTTTCCAAACCTCTGGGCGGGACACCTTTAAGGTAGATAGCGTTTTCGACTTGCCGCATTACTGCAGGTCTGCGATCGACTGCGAATTTGGACGCGTCAAGACCATAAGCTAGACAGAACTGGCAAGCGTATAATATGTTCGCCGCTGGTGGTTCGCCAGCGAAGACTGCAAGGAGGGACTGGTGATCCATGAACCATTCCATGTCATCCCATCTTTGCAGCTGCAATGCTCCAGAGTTTCTTGCGGCGTTGTAAAGATGGATGGCTGTTAGAACATGACCAGCTTCATTGACGACATGCATGAAGTCAAGATGAAACTGGATGCGATACAGAATCGCCCGTTGTCCGATGAGCGAAGGGACATGTCGTATAAGCCGAAATCCCGGAATAGTATAGTTTCTGTCGGTTGCGTGCTCCCAATGTTCCATGACTTCTTGGATGATTATGTTCTGGGGATGTTCGACCAGTTTATTAAAACGGGAGTACTGTTTGTACATGCGCTGTGCGGTCCAAGGGCGGGTCGCAATTAGTCTCTCGTTGTCCCACTCTGGACGATAGGCCTGGTAAAGATTAAGGTAATCTCGAGTAATATGAATGAGCATATCCTCGATACCGATAACTTGAGGATTGACCTGCTGTTGGATGTCGCGTAATATTTGTGCAGCAAAAACAGCGTCGGTGTCAATATGACCCAAAACAAGGGCACGAGCTGCCCGGTACGTGCAATCTAGTTTGAGATCCGATGAGGCTTCATCCTCCAGCCAGTCAAGACACCGCAACTGGTAAAGGGACTTTAGCAAACACATTTCGTCCAAGTTTGCGCCCAAATATTGACCAGGATCTTTAAGGAAGGCCTCCCATAACAACCGAGTTGTATTCACACACATTAGAGTGCAGATATAGAAGCCTAGCCTTCGCGTTGCGTGCCTTGCGAAAGTGACGTCCTCGCAGTCGGCTTTGATCTTACCAAGAGGGAACTCAGCCTCAAGTGCGTCGTTACCGCAATGCTGTCGCATGAATGCATCGATCTTTGGGTGCATACGAGTCATCCAAGTATCATCGAAGTGATCGAAAGTCTTCAGAAGCTCTTCTGTCATGTCTCTGATCTGTGCGTTGGCACTGTTCATACAATAGGTTGCAGTCTGTATGCCGATCTTGCCAACGGCAAACTCATGCCAGGCTCGTGTTGAGAATAGTCGGAGATATGTTGCATCTTGCATGAAGCAATACACAGCAAAAGCCGTGTCTTCAGCACAGTCCTTTAGCCGATAAAGGATGCGATCCTCCTTGTAAGGTATCTTGATGGGTCTAGTGTAGTAGAGCGACTCGGTGACCTCAACAGGCTCAAGGCCCTCGAACATACTGTCGGCACGACTGCTCAGAGATGAAAGTTTGTCCAGGATCGCGGCTTGCTCACGGCTAGGAGGCCGGCGTTGTAGGTCCTCGAGGATATGCTCCAACAAACGTATGATGCGGCGTCGCCACCTGTTGTTTCTCTTCATAGTCGCTGTGACTGTTCCTCTGTCCTGATTGCGGACGCACTACGTTGCAAACCCTTTTCGAGATTGTATTATGCCTTTGAGCACGACCAAGACGTTGTAGTCCACTTCAACGTTGTGTGTGATCGAGATCGCCTTTGCCATGCGCCGTAGGTCCTTGTAAGACAGTTGGACTGTTGAGGGCGAGGGTGTGATTGTAGCTGATTTGGTTTGGGCGCGCCTCTTTCCCTTGTGCCTGCGCATGAATGAAAGCGGTGATGTACGTTTGTTCTTCATCTTCTGAAAGAACGATTGAAGCGCTGATGGTGTGTCGATGTCGGACGACCCTATCACTGTACCGGCCACACGTGCTGTGGTCGCGATCCACTGCACAACATCATCCGTCGCTTTGCGATACGCGTGGAAGGTATCGCCCAAAGGAGGCTCAAACTGCATTGTTGGTTTTGTGAAGAAGCGAAAGGGGCGAGTATCAATGTGATAATGATAAAAGCGCAATATGGCCCAAACACGGAATCAAGCGTATGGCCTGAGACGGAGAAGATGCTGGCAGACGTTACAAGCGGCACGCTATCAAAAGACGGAAGGGTCACTCGTTGCATGGAAGGTGGCTACCGGGATCCTCCTGCTATACGGGGCAAAACCATCATGGTAGGTAGTTATGGTTTTGACTAGCTACTGGCGATTTGGCCCACATGTAGACAATGGGGAATGTAGATGACTCTTCGCATAATCGTATAGAGGTAGCTAGCTCATGTATCTCGAACATACTAGGATGCTCGATTAACATTAATACTCATTACTATAGGACTGTCTCCAATCCCAAACGTGCGTCGCGCTTGAGAGCTTCTACTCTGCCCATATAACAGTGTTGAGACCTGCACCGCCTGAATTAGGATCCAATGGCCCGGTGACGGTCACGTTCGCAACAAGCGCGCCCATTCTCCCTGTCGCAACGTCGCGCTTCACAATAGCGACATTGTCAGATGTCTGACCGCCGATCGCCACATAGTCTCCAGCCTTATTGATCTCGAAGCTACGCGGAAGCAGACCGTACGAGGACGTCAGCGCAGTCCAGGCCAGTGCGCCATTGGACGCGATGGTGTATTGAGTCAGGGAGTCGTAGGGCTTGAAAGACTGATCGGCGCGGTTGGACGTGTACAGGAAGTTGCCTTGGACTCTGATCTCGCCCAGGCTTGTACCAGCGGGCGCGGAACTGTTGCCTTTGTAGGGCGTGATGCTTTGCCCCTGCGTTAGGCTCAAGCAGCCGCCGTGAGGATACGATACACTCCACCCTGTCACGGTATTGGAGAGCTCATTGGCAACGTAGAGGATAGTGCCCGCGCCAGGCGCGACTCTTGTTTTGGAGTAAGAAGGAGACCAGAAAGCTGCGTGGCGAGGACCCGCGCCGAGAATCGTCTTTGTGGAGGGGCATGGAGTGAGTTTGCCGGACTTCTTGTCGATTCTGTTGATGTGAATCTTGTCGGAGCCAAGATCGGGCACAAGCAAGAACTCGCCAGTTGGGTCGACAATGACTTGATGTGGGTGGGGTGCCTCCTGGCGGTCCGGGTTCGCGCCAGGGCCATCGAGTGTGTACTCCACAGTCTGGAGTGGCTTGCCATCTTTCAGCGGCAGTTTGTATGTAGATATTTGCGAGGTCTGGTAGTGTGCAGTGGCGATGAAGCCCCTGCCATCTTTCCCACCGTACAAGACTGTGGACACTCCACCATTAGGAGTTGTGGTATTCCCCGTCTTAGTCAGAGCGCCCTTGGCGTTGGTGGAGTAAGACACGAGTACTGCGTTTCCACTGAGGAAATTCTCGTCGGGGACGTAGAGTTTCTTGCCGACAGAATCATAGGTAATCCAACTGGGCAACGTCTGACCTGTTTTTTCTGAGCTTACAATCGCCAAAGACTTGCTGTTGAAAGTGAGGTGGCTGATAGATCCAGAATAGTGGGCGGCGTAAAGGTTCGCCGCAGCCGCAGCTCCGCCAAACAACGGGAACAACAACGTTTGGGTCGGCAACATTGTAGGGGAACGAACACTGAAAGAGTCTTTTTTCTTGCGGAAAGTGGTGCTTTATGTGCACTAATGGCTCCATGTGTATAATAAGCGCGATCGTCCCTTCTTCATTGCGCTTGCATGCTTGGCCCGGACTTGAAACATTACTTTGGAGAGACGCAAGCCAACGGTCCGAATCAAGAACACGTTTTTCGGGCTGCTACAGTGTTTCTAGCGTAGATCTAGAAGGTAAACCCTCCCGAAATCGGATATTTTACATCATTGAATTGCTTGGGGGGCTGGGGTCCGCATCATCCGGAGAAGAGCCCCCACGGAGCCCCCTAATCACAAAATGCGGGGGCCGGTGAACCCGGCAGTGGTTTTCCTTGCGCGCAGCGAACGCCATTTTTGGCGCTGCTGGCTGTTCTAAAAGTGTACGTGACGCCGTTGGAGGTAGAGCGCGGCGTCGTCCCTCAGCTGATTGCACCTCTTTCCACTCTTATTGTTCATCTACCGACCGATGAGGCTTCCATGAGTAGAGCGCTACAAGAGGACTAATGCCATCTCCCATATATTACTGGTGTGCCCGTCTGGACAGTGATCTGCTCCACTTATCGGGCACCCGGCCGCTTGGCCCTCCGCGACGAAGACGTCGCTAGTCACATGCAAGCAGAAGTGCGTGTAGAAGTCAAGCTGGTAGGCAAGTGTGTTGTGTTAGATGGCGAACGAGCGTTGAGCGGAATTGGGGTGAAGAACACATGTGGGTTGTCGTGTCAAGAGACGCTAGGTACCTATGACGTTTTGCGCAGAGCAGTGCCACCAGGCTGTGCAGCTTCCCTCATTTTGATGAGGTAAGCACAAAAATGAGGGAAGCACCCTCACGACCTTTTGATCCTATCATAGAATCTTATTAACATACGTAAACAACAATAAGAGAGGTTTCTTTACGAACTTCATAGCTTCGTGTCTAGATTTACTCAACATAGAACTACTCTAGGGTCTCCCTTCTTGTTGTAGAGGGAATTAGATGCTGTGAAGGTGCTTACCTCATTAATTAGAATGAGGGAAAGCGAACTACTGCACAACGTAGTGCCACCATACCTAGCCTGATAAAGGACCTCTGCGTCAAAACAACACGTTCTGTGCCACCTACAATCCCTATCCTCGTCAGCCTGCATACCATAATGACTGAAGGCGAATGGCCACCGACGGCAGGTGTATCAACCCCTACAGTCTCGCTGCAAGAGAGCGTGTTCGCAATAACAGGATCGGCACGAATCAATGCGCCTGCTTCATTCGTCTTTGCTACGCTGTTGGACACTTCCACCTACCCAAAATGGTGTACCTTTGTTCCTAAAGTTGTGATCGGTGAGCAGCCTTCTTCTGTGGCTCAGCATCCCAGCGACAGAGCAGAGAGCAAGTCTGCTGAGCTGAGACTGGGTACCAAATTCACCTTCTTCGCTGTTATGGGAAGCCCTGGTTCGAAACAGACACCCACACACCTTATCATCAGCGACGTGTCCACACCTTCAGAGCCTTCTGCGTACATTCCATCCGCCACTCTTGAAGCGTCTCCATTATACACGCCGGATCTGTCAAATGTGTATCGCATTGCTTGGAAGGGTGACAAGATCGACTTCTTCGCCAAGGGACTCAACACGGAGCGCTTCCATGAGGTTATTGTAAGAGGCGAAGAGCAATGCGAAGTACGAACATGGGAGGTCATGGGCGGCATGCTGGCGCACACCGTCAAGTGGCTTTATCGGAAAACTCTAGAGCGAAAGTTTGACGAATGGTGTACTGAGCTGCGGACTTTCACTGAGAGGGAATGGACACTAAAACAACAAAAGGGGACTGCTCATTTGGCTGCATAGAACCCGTCGCCTCGGTCTTTTCGGTCATCTCGGCCACCACTACCAAGCCTCACCGGCACCTATCGACATCAGCGCAGGCACTAGTCAACCATGATTTTAACCTGAATCTCAATGCGCATTGTGTACTGAGTGTTTTGCACCCATCAAAAGAATGACGAAACGGCCCGGATCCCTGCGATTAGGGTCTCAAATGTCCGGGCTTTCTTCAATCAGTTCGATCTTTGTCGGTGATTTCGCTGTCCACTTGCGCATGGCCTCTGGGTCTAGGTCTCAATTGCCGACATGACTTCTGAATGCAGCTCGACATTGCTGTTTTGAGTTCTGAGATGCAGTCATGATCGTGTATAAAACGTGAGACGGTCCTTGAAGAAACATCCCCAGCTTAAGCGGTCCTTCTTCATACACCATTACATCAGGCTTGTGTGCTAAAATATTCCGAACAACAGTACAGAACATGGACCTTCTTTTGGATCAAATACGGATGCTGTATGCCACCGCGAATGCGAACGAGCGACAGCGCATCCAGGAGCAGCTCCGAGATGTGCAACGCGAGATCGTATCCACCTTTGATTTGGTTTGGGGCCTAGGATCTGGGGTAAGTACTAAAAGTCATAAATTTTGACGTTAATGCTGAAGCATTGCAGCATATGCAATGGGCCCTTATACAGATCGGTATGGATTTGGGTATATTTACGACGCTTTGCGCCAATCCGGGTCCAACTGGATTACAAGGGTTTCTTGCTGAAACCAGTGCGTCACCGACGTTGTTCGCTCGTCTTCTCCGGTCAATGGCTTCGTTCGGGCTCATAGCTGAGACCAACAAAGACACCTTCACAGCGAACCGCGTCACACAAGCGCTTGCCGATCCCGACGTCGTTGGTGCCTTTCCACATGTTACTCATCTGCACTCTCGGACTGCTCAAGTGCTGCCTGCCTATCTTTGCGACCATGGATATCAGGACATGACCGATACCAAAGATTTGCCATTCCATCTAGCTCTAGGCACTGATCTATCGCCTTTCGAGTGGATGAAGCAGCATCCTGAGCAAATGAAAGCACTTGGACATGCAATGCGGATCGAGCGGTCCCAAAGTTGGTTGGACTCATACCCTCTTAGCGATCAGATGAGCGGCTTCCAAGCGACAGAGGGATCCGTAATACTTGTCGACATTGGCGGCGGCTTTGGACAACAGGCTGTTGCATTCAAGGATCGACTGCCTTCAAGATCAGATCGCATTGTGGTTCAGGATCTCGCCTCCACATTGATGCACGCTCCTGCGATTGATGGTATCGAATTTCAAGAACACGACTTTTTTACGCCGCAGCCTGTCCAGGGCGCAACATTCTACTATCTCCGGCACATACTGCATGACTGGCCGGACGATGATTGTGTTCGCATCCTTCGAAACATTGTTTGTGCCCTGACACATGACTCGCGCATTGTAATCGACGAGGTGATCTTACCGGATTCAAATGTACCATGGCAGTGCGCATTCATGGACCTCACAATGTCTTCTTCGCTTGGAGGCTGCGAACGTACAGGAGATGAATGGGAAAGCCTCTTGGGTCGCGCCGGGCTGCAAATTGAGGAGGTGCACACATATGACGATGTGAGGAAGCACAGTGTCATTATCGCAGTACCAAAGATGCAAGTCAACTAACTAGCTATTGAAGAAGACAGTCTATTCTTTTTGACAGGCGCCCCCATGTTGAAAGCAGCTAGTATACACTTATCATTTGGCATCAATCATCAAGTACACTTTTGTACTTTCAACTATTGTGCAGCACGTGTATACGCATCACTCCAATGTTGAACAAATAGACAAGATTGTCCATGGAGCATTCACTGTACTTCCTTCAGTCATGGTTTGACAAGCATCAGTATCAGCAACCGAATGACTTCTTAGAGTGTACCACCTTTGGTGTAGAACCAACCCCTGATATCGTCAATGCCCTGCAGTCCCACGAGCATCGTCTTCGCGAAGTCGTCAATGTCATCTGGGCGACCGTTTTTGAGGAGATCCGTGAAGTCCAGATCATGAACTAAGAAATGTCGTTCTTTATTCCAGGCTGATGCGAAATCAAACGCACTTTCGGCGCCCCACAGACGTGCTGAGACCATTACTCTGTTGCCCGGAGACAGCGTCGGTGCGCAGTGATTCAGCCGTCCGAACAGCATGCCGCAAATAGTGACAAATTGGTACAGCGAGAGGACAGTACGGCGCAGCGTCTCACGGAATATATACGACTTCCACGCCGCGTGCGCCGTCGCGCTAGGATACAAAGGCAGCGGGTCAAAAGAATCGGTTTGCTGGGCGCTCATGTCGAGCAGCAAGCAGCCAACCTGCTCAAGCTCATGCAGCACAGCCACGGAATGGTCGAAGAATCGTATGTCATTGCCGAACACAAGCATAGCTTGATACAATAATAGTGCATGAGCTCGTGCTATGACCGCAGTCGAAGCTGTTGGTACCGGCGTTTCCACAAGCTCGGCGACGCGGCTTGAGATGTGTCGAAAACCGTAGTCCGCATTATTGTCGTTCCGTGCAATGTAGAGAGCACATGCAGCATGGGCATCTTGCATAGACCTAGGCATGTCCTCGTCGTAGAACATAGCATGACACCACAGAGTCGAGTTGTTTGCTACCATCATGTGGGGTGCTAGCTTGAGTTGCTCAATGGCATAACCGACCCTTGACCTTGATGATGGCGCGATGTTTGTCCACGGCCAGGCCATCGGCTTTGTCGGACTAAGGAGGCCGTGTATAGCTACATGATGACCTTCACTAGTGCATGTGTCACTAGGTTGGTCGAGAGGATTTTCTGAGATCACGTCGATCGGTATGTCGAAGTCAAGGAGATGCTCGTTCAGCGTTGCAGGGAAGCCCAGGGCTTCATGATCGAAAGTGGAGATGGTAGCACCAGCATCATGTAAAGGTGTCATAGCCGTGGTGATCGCGACTGATTGTGACACCCCAACGTCTGATGATGCCAACAATGAGTCGTGAAGCCGAGGATAGGTGCATAGAAGGCTGTGTTGGCTACAACGAGCACAACGTGGGCGCCCAATATCGCATCTTCGTTTGGCCTTCACGCATTCGGTGCATGCCTTCTGACGGCCTTGCACATTTGGTGTTCGATGTGGCGGCATGCTGGGCTTGTAGGTGCTGCGGATGAGATCAAAGAAGCGACCTTTAAGCTCAGGTGTAGCACGGTCACTTACGTCAGCGCTAATCGCTGCATTGTTTGGGTGGCATGCCTGTTGTCATGAATGAGGTAAAAAGAAGTGCATACGATCACACATCGAGGCTGCACAACTCATAAGAGAAGACCGCGGCTTTGATGTATGTATCTCAGTAGTCGTATTGTAAGCCACTCGCAGGCTGTCCTCAGTATACACAGTTTGGATGTCTAACGCCACCATGCTGGTGATGTTCCTCTCCATAACCCCCTGCTGACATTACTAAGTTGTTCGTCTTCCAACCGTCCCGGCCAGCGGTCTAGTTATCGTTGTTTACGTTCGACTACAACAGATTAGCGGTACGCACGCAAGCCAATCTCCTCGATACTCACCACGAGCCAATCCATGCCCTCGTCCACACCTCGCCCGTCTACTGCACTACATGCGACAATACTCCAGTTGCGGTCTTTGAGTTCACCCAACCTCAAAGCCTCACTAATCTCACCTGCGCCTTTGGCACCAGGCTGATCCTGTTTATTCGCGAAAACCAGCAGCGCAGCATCTCGTAGTTCCTCTTCGTTCAGCATAGCCGAGAGCTCTTCTGACGCGGTTGACAAACGATCGATGTCAGTGCTATCGATGACAAAGATAACAGCGGCGGTGTTAGCATAGTAGCATCGCCAATATGGACGGATCGAGGTCTGACCTCCAAGATCCTGGGTTATATTAGGCATGTGTATCCCATCAAAACACTGCAGGTTGACGTACCCAGACGTTGAAATTGAGGTTCTTGTATGTCACCGACTCAACGTTGAACCCGATGGTTGGTATTGTTGTGACTACTTCGCCAATCTGTTGCGCCTGTCAGTGTCTACTCTTGAAGCCAAAAACACAGCTGTATCGACGTGTTTCTTAGCATTAGATTCTACCTTCAGTCTGTATAGCAGTGTTGTCTTGCCGGCGTTGTCCTGCAACTGTGATCAGCTCCCTGGCGCGTTCTGATGCGTCGACAGCTCTTACGAGTCCCAAGATGAGTATCCTTGTCTCCTTCTTCGCCCAGATCAATGACGAAAACTTGGAGACGTAGCCGCCCATGATGTGTGGTCGCTTGCGTTTGCGCCGTTATATGATCGATGTACGGCGTGTTCGGCGCCGGGGCACGCGTTGCCTCGGGCGTAAGGCTCGGTGCGAGAGTTCGAGCAAGGCAGGGTCCTGGCGGTACAGGATCTCGCAAGACGGCAAGTTTGAGAGAGGTCGAGCTGGTCGTGGCGTGTGTCGAGACAGCGAAGCTGGCCAGAAAGTTGGGGCGGTAGCCCATGCAAACAAAGCAAACAGCCAACCACCGCCGCGCTCGGCTTTACCTACCCTGTAGCCGCGCCTGGGGCAAGGGTCTGTCACACAAGTCCGCAACCGCGCCACAGTAAAGCGCATGCACCATTGTCCATTGAGCCCGGAAGTCCGGATTAAGTTACTGCTCCAAGGAGAAAGACATTTCGCAAAGTACGCCCATGTATGATTCAGGCCCCTGACCTCATAGTCCGACACCTTACGGATGTCTTCCACAGAGCATAGCACAGCCACACTTATCCTGCTCTGAGTATCGAGCATTGCACTCACGTTTGAATAAGAAGCACAATAGGAACACTGGTTCGGACAACACTTTGCTTCAATACAGAACAGCACAGCTATCGGGCCAACACCCAGCTCTTACTGCCTTCTACTTGAGTACAAAACTTGATTCTAAACCCACATCTGGTACCTCTTGGTCTTCTGGAACGCTTTTTTATACTCGTGGTACTTCTCAGATCTCTTCACTGATGCTGTTCCGTTCCTGGGCGGAATCGTCTCCCAGCTGCGCGCATACGTAGCCGTCATGTGCGCGATGGCCCTTGAAAACTCGATCCAGGCCTCGAGATTCAGGTTGTTGACCGTGTCACCGTCCTCATGGTAGTTGACGTCGTAGGGAACACCGGCGCCACCACCAAACATCTCGAATTCTTCCTGGGTCTTGATGCCCTCGGCTCCACCGGCAATGCCACCAGCTGCGATACCAGCCTCAAGGAAAGGTCCATAGTCGGAGCGCCCATCGAACTCGATTTCTGTATGGTTGAGCCCGAGGTTGTCAAAGTAGGCAGTAAACTCGTGCTCCGCTTCTGCAGAACCAGCAGGACCCGTGGAATTGTATGCGGAACCATCGCCATCGTAGATCTGAATCGCATAGTTGGGTGATGCCATCATGTCAAAGTCGAGGAACAGACGTATCTTATCCTTCTCAGCCTGTGACAGCTGCTTGACGTAGTACTCAGCCCCCAGCAAGCCAGCCTCTTCACCAGTCCACCAGGAGAATCGGACCGCATTGTTGACAGTGAACTTAGTCAGCTGGATAGCGATCTCCAGGATTGAGATAGAGCCGGAGCCGTTATCGTTAATTCCTGGACCTGCTGTGACTGAATCCGAGTGGCCTCCAACGTGGATGACGTTCTCATGATCACCAGCGACCGTTTCGGCAATCACGTTGTAGCTGGAAGCATTCTGAACGACTGTCTTCAGGTGAACGTTAATGTTGACGCCGGCCTGAAGCTGGGCCAGTAGTGATTCGCCCTGACCAAGTGTAATGCCGCCTACAGCGACATAAGGCTTAGCAGAATCCTCGAAGACTTGCAGCGAATAGCCTTCGAGCGTGCCCTCGGCATTGTTCCAAGCAATCACACCAAGAGCGCCCTTTGCAGCTGCGAGTTGAACCTTGATTCCGAAAGAGCAGGTGCCACGTTTGATAAGAGCGATCTTGCCCTCCAAACTTTCCGTAAAATCCGCCTGGCTGGCGTCAGCAACAATTTGCACATTCACCCACAGGGCATGGTACCTCTTCACAGCCCAGATTTGGGATGGCAACAAGTGTGCCAGAAACGTCACCCTCGGGTGCAAGCGTAACGGGATAAACCTCGATAGTCTTGTTGTTGGCAGTGAGATTCGCAGACACACCGACTAAGAGTGGAACCTCCTGCAGTTTCACAGTGTAGTACTCCGGAAATTGGTCAAGCGTATCCTTGATCCAAGCAACTGTGTCCTCGTGTCCCTTGCTGCCAATGACACGGTTCCTACCCTCAGTGCTGTAGGCGATCTCCTGTAGGTGCTCCGCTTTCGCATACAAGTTGTCAATGTCGAGAAGATGCCTTAGAGCCTCCTTAAATGATTGTCAGATACGGAAGTCTCTTGGTAAAGTGGCTAATACTGACAGATGTGACAAGCTTTTTGGTGGAGTTAGCACGAGGCAACAAAGCCGCAGCATCCACAAAGGTAGCTGCGCAGGCGATGACAGCAGTCAAAGATCTACAGACAACCATTTTGGTCACGTTTGCATTCGAAGGTTGCAAGAATGTTGAAGGAAGTGGCCAGTTCAGACACAGCTCTGGCCCTCACTTTATACGCATCAGTCCCGTGTATGCCGCACGAGACATTCCGTATTTCGTCATTTTCTCGCCCTTCAAGTCTCCAGCGACCAGGTACACAACCCATCGCTTACAGAACCATCCTGCGATGGACCAGGCAGTAATCCTATTACATGAAACTGGCATAGAGTGCGTTCTTGGCACTCTTGGCAGATCCGTGGTGATAGTAAGATTGGAGGCCATCCCAGAATGTGCGGCATGTCCGCCAATCATAGCACCGCTGCACGCGAAGCTAAGCAAGCACCATGTCAAGACGTGATAAGGCAGCTTGGCAGGCTTGAATAACACATCTTACCTTGAATTGACCAGTCGTTCGATAGATGCAGTAACGGGCAAAGATGGTCCTGGCGATGACAGTACCTAGGTGCCTATGGCGGACTGCGCCAGGTGGCACCAAACTTGCGGATCAAGCTTGGTTGTACTGCATGCGAGATCGATTAACAAAGCAATTTCCCATTGGATCAATAAGCGCGTTTAAGAAATGGATGATGGGTGGGTGCATCTGTCAGCCAGCCTAATTTCGTTATTGGCGAGACCCGGGTTGAAAACGTACGTAGGTATGCGAGGCTAGTCATTCGAGGCTGAATGGAATAGACGAAGACTTAGTTGCTCTGGTTTTGATCTGAGCTGTCAGCGAAGCGCGATCACTCCTAGCTGGCGACTTACGCAGACGTGCCTACCTAGGTACCTAAGTAATTAGTGGATTGCGTCTAAGACTTGTTGCTTGTTGGAGCTTCTTTGTAGATATACATAAGTTAAACCCCTAACAAGGACCTCAGGATGCAGCTGATACGACTTTCCAGTCCATCATTAGTTGTACCTAGGTGTGTTGCGTAAGGGCCTTATGTCTCGCTTCGTAATTAGTTTGACTACCTCCCTAGGGAATCACCGTCAAGCACAGTATCTAGTCGACCTGGGCTACTGTGCTTGTATGACGCAGCTACTATGATAGTAGTGGTGCCATTTTCTTTCTTCGCGCACCAACTGAATATGGCGGAGTGGCCACTGCTCTATCTTGTTTCTGTGTGTTTACCTCAAGCATGAGACCACGCAACCTTTCAAATCTGTTTTTAAGTTAACTAGCCAAAAGTCTAATAGGCTATTGATACTTAGGTGGCGTTCTTTCTGGGCTAATCTGACGTTCTCTTGGTTGACAGAACCTTTGCAGTGATGAAGTACGTTCCTCTAAAGAGTCTCCTTCAAAGCACCAACAATGTATGCCTCTTGCAACTGTAGCAGAGCTTGTTGCGACACACTGTGTTTGTCGATATTTGGACCTTCAATCGACCGTCCCACTGTGTCCGGGGCAATGCCTCATTCCCAGTGACAGGTGGAGGATCCTGGTCGATAGCAGTCAATCATGATGGTGCCCATGAAATGACCGTGGTCTAGAAATTGGTGAAGAAAGAATTCGTCCGGCACTGTCGAGGAAAAGATTAGATCTTGCTCGGAGGCCAACCGTATGGACCCGACTTATGAGTGACTGGTCGACCCAATCGTTCCCCGGTGCTTGTTCCACCAATTTTGTTCGTTGAACACTTTTAACCTACCGAACGGTGTACTGGCTTTCCTAGCATGACCTTGAAAAGCCGACCTTCTGGCAGTAGATGCTTACCGTTGTTTAAGGTTACCGAAAACTGGAATTAGGGGTGTAGGGGAGCGGTATCTGCCATCATTTCAGCTAAAGTTGATATTCGTCCGTCGTCCGACGGTCGCCAAATCCAGGATCGCAGTCTTCGCTGATATGCAGACACATAAAGCGCGTTCGTGTTGTGTATCGGACTGATGTACGACTCCTCCAGCGTGTGTGAACTCCACTGATCCAGCCGTGACTCTCATTTTGAACAGTAGCCAAGTAAGTTTGGTCCTTGGAAGAGCAAATCAAATCTCCTTCGATTCCAGATCCAATCGGGACCTACAAAATCGGCGGTCTGGTCTCATGGACTGATTGAGGTAGGTCTACATTGTTGAGGTTCTGGACTGAGAGACTTTTTCAAGGGCTAGACGTCAACTGTGTCTAAGCAGACGAGGCTGAGATATGTCTTACAGTTGTCGGTAGCGGTAGGTAACCGAGTCGGCTATATTGCACATGGAATTTGCGAAGTCGATGCATGCGCCTTCTCGTGTACCTACCTGTGAGAATCATGACATCCGCAGCCATTCGTAGCCTTGCGTTCCGGGCTACTACATGTAGTAAGGTGTCGCTCAGCGTCAAAATCGATTGGTCTAGAAATGCGCATATGCGGGGTACCCCAGAACCCCGCAGCCTCCGCGGGTGCGGGCTAGTCGGATAACGTCGTGTATGTGGCGTGTTCCCAACTGTTCGTGCGCCTGTCACTATCGTTGTGCACCACTGTTCGAGAAGTACACCATTGAGCGTGATCGGTCCGCCGGCCGAAAGGCAACCTATGAAGAGCGAAGACGCATTGAGGAATACCTAGTGCACAATGAGCGACAGCCGACAGCTTCTGGGTCGATGTCTTCCATGTTGACGATCATCAGTATCGTTGTGAATGGAAGGATCGCATAGATGTGGATCTTGCGGCGCTCCTGTTCACCGAGCTAATAGGAGGGGTAGCTTGATGATTGACGTATATATAACTTATGCCCAAAGCGCCTCTACCTTAAGCAAATCATATTTTCTTCCATCCTAGCTATTGGCAACATGGTTCACTTCAGAACAGATATTGGCGCAACAAACGAGAACGCTTCGCCGCAGAACGAGAACTATGCTAAGGAACTCGAGACTGACGTCCTGATTGTTGGTGCTGGGTTTGGAGGTGTATATTTGATGCACAAGCTACGTAAGCTAGGTTACAAGTGCAAGATCTATGAAGCTGGCACGGAGCTTGGAGGCATCTGGCATTGGAATTGCTATCCTGGAGCGCGAGGTACGTCGAAATTTGCTTCATGACGACATATTCCTGACGTTAGGCAGTCGACTCCCAAGTTCCTATCTACGAGTACTCGATGCCAGAGATATGGAAGGATTGGTATTGGTCGTGTCGATACCCTGGAACCGATGAGCTCCGAAGATATTTCGCACACGTCGAGAAAAAGTTGGACATCAAGAAGGACTGCGCTTTCAATACTCGAGTTGTTGGTGCTGACTTCGACAAACCATCTGGCAAGTGGATCATCAAAACCGAGGATGGCCGTACTGCGAGGGCCAAGTATATGCTTCTAGCACTTGGTTTTGCCGCAAAGCGCCACTTTCCCGACTGGCCTGGTATGGAAGATTTCGAGGGCGAGATTCACCATTCCTCATTCTGGCCAGACGCAGGCGTTGATGTCAAGGGCAAGAGTGTTGCCGTCATTGGTACAGGGTCAACTGGCATTCAGATTGCTCAAGAGACCTCGAAAGAGGCTGCTTCCGTCACCAATTTTGTCCGAACACCCAATCTCTGTCTGCCTATGGAGCAGAAGCCTCTGACCCGAGAGGAACAGGATAGACGAAAGGAGACAGAATACGATGCGATCTTCAGAGAGCGTCTGAACACGTTTGCCGGATTTCAGTATGACTACATCGAGAAAAACACCTTTGACGACAGCCCAGAGGAACGTGAGGCCTTCTACGAGAAGCTTTGGGAGAACGGTGGATTCGAATTCTGGCTCGCCAATTACAAAGACCTCTTATTCGAAAATAAGGCCAATCGCGAGGCGTATAACTTCTGGGCAAAGAAGACCCGTGCAAGGATCTCAGATCCAGTGAAGCGCGAGATTCTTGCTCCACTCGAGCCAATTCATGCTTTTGGAACCAAAAGGCCGTCGCTTGAGCAGAATTATTATGAGATGCTTGACCGGCCCGAGAATAATGTGGTTGACTGCAAGAAGACTCCGATTGAGAAATTCACAAAGGAAGGCATCATCACAACGGACGGGAAGCTGCATAAATTCGACGTCATTGCTCTTGCAACCGGATTCGATTCAGTCACTGGCGGTATGAAGAACATGGGTCTTCGAAATGTTGACGGTGTTGAGCTGTCAGATACCTGGAAGAGTGGGACATACACTTACATGGGCATGGCCTTATCTGGGTTTCCCAATATGTTTTTCTTGTACGGCGCTCAGGGCCCTACGGCCTTCTCGAATGGACCGACATGCGTTGAAGTGCAGGGAGACTGGATCGTCAACTGTATGAAGATGCTGAAGGACCAGAAAATCGACTACTGCGACGCCACCCGCCAAGCTGAAGAAGAGTGGCGCGAGAAAGTTACTGAGCTTTCTGATAAAACCCTCTTCCCACAAACCGACTCGTGGTACATGGGATCGAATATCCCTGGTAAAGTGCGTGAGCAGCTCAATTTTGCTGGAGGATTCCCATTGTACAAGGAGCTAACGCAAGCGTCTCTTGACAAGGGGTTTGAGGGCTTTGTCACCGCTTGAGGCGATAGAAGTGTGTTACAATTCAATGTATATGAACGGTCTCGATTTCGATATTATGGTCCAATGCAGCATTTTGATGCACGTTTCGCGAAGCCCAAGTCCATCAGACGCAAGATTGGTCGGCCCACGTGAAGGTTAAGGCAAAGATGCCCCGCGTTTCCCCACGCTTTTTGTTGTCGTGTAAACATCTTGCCACTGCAAACACGTGGTACGTGAAGCGCGGAATATCGACATCCTCTGTTGGGAGACAGCTGGCCGTGATGACTGGACCCACCCTATCTCTCAGGGCGCTCTACAGAGGCAGATAATAGTTTTGTAACAAAGCGCAGACATCCCGTGCAGGCCGGTACCTAGTTGGTCAGTGTTGTGAATTCTCCATCTAACTTGCTTGCTGTCATTACAGAGGTATGACCCATGTCCAACAGCCGCGGTCGGCACAGTCCGTGCGTCGGCGTCACAAGCCAGCTACGAAGGCGACAACGTCATGAGTTGCGAATTGAGCGCGTCCTTCCGTCCATGGACTTTTCACGCATCGCTCGCATCCAGGATCTTGTACTATGAGGACAGGCTTCCTCCTGGGTCGACAATGTCTTCGGCAAAGCCTGCATCATTCCACACCCTTGCTCACCCGCGCGTCCACGCGCCCGCTCATATCCGTCGTACGTCGGCAATTCGCAAGACCGCGACTAGGCAGCAAAACGATACTATGGTCTGGTGCAGCAGCAGCCGGCGGTGCTGTTCTTTCACCACTTGCATTCGTTGAGATTGGCCATCAGCAATCCGGAAATGGCGACAAGACTCACGAGGAGGCCATGCTGGAGGTCTCCAGGCAAGAGCTCGCAGAGCAAGTGCCCAAATCACTAGAGAACTCGAAAAAGTACAGACGCGGTCTCTACTTCTTCGTAGAAGACTACATAATCGAGCCCATAGCCACTGGCTTGCGATTCCTACATCTGGTTATCATCTTCGTTCCAGTCATCGTGACAATACCATCCATATGGCTTGGTGCGAGGGATGGCGACAGGGACAACGAAAGAAGTGGGACGTTGTGGTGGTATGGCTTTCTTGTTACCTCTATGGAACGAGCTGGAGCGGCTTTCATCAAGGTGCGTACCTGGACATGATGTCGATCCAATCAACACTCACCGGTACTAGCTAGGACAATGGGCTGCTTCTCGAACGGATATTTTTCCAACTGAGATGTGCTCGATCATGTCGACTCTTCATTCGAATGCCCCTGCGCATTCGCTCGAGACCTCGAAACGCACTATAGAAGCCGCCTTCGACGGGCGCCCATTCGATGATATATTTGAAGAGTTTGACGAGAAGCCTCTCGGTGTCGGCGCCATAGCGCAAGTTTATAAGGCCAAGCTCCAACCAGATCTGGCTACATTGCAACATAACACAATTGATCGAGAGGAGCCAGGTTTGGCGCGTAAGATCAAGAAGAATGTGGACGCAACATTGAAGAGCACGCCACAGCGGGTGCCTTCTAGCCATGTTGCCGTCAAGGTCTTGCACCCCAAAATCGAGAAGATTGTCCGCAGAGACTTGCGCATAATGGCATTTTTTGCAAGTGCTATCAATGCCATCCCCACAATGGAGTGGTTCTCGTTTCCGGATGAGGTAGAGCAGTTCGGGGAAATGATGAGGCTACAACTCGATCTCCGCATTGAGGCTGCAAATCTCACACTTTTCCGCCAGAACTTCAAGGATCGGACAACGGCGTGGTTCCCGTACCCCTACACTGAGTATTCAACGCGCAACGTCTTGATTGAAGAATTCGCCCAGGGTATTCCGATGGAAGACTTCTTGCAAAATGGCGGGGGGGTGTTCCAGAAGGACATCGCTGACGAGGGGCTCGATGCCTTCCTAAATATGGTTCTCATTGACAACTTTATTCATGCTGATCTACACCCCGGTAATATCATGGTCCGCTTTTACAAGCCCGAGAAGCTTACTGTCCCGATCTTGACCAAAAAGGAAAAACGTACTACTGGTCCCACAGAGTCACCGGATGTCACAGAAGAAGTACTCGAGCGTTTGCGGCCGCACCGGAAGAACCCTGAGCAATGGAAATCGCTACTCAAAGAGATTGATAACGAGGGTTATCGACCACAACTCATCTTCATTGATGCAGGATTAGTGACAGAGTTGAATGGCAAGAACCGCACGAACTTCCTCGACCTATTCAAAGCTGTCGCTGAGTTCGACGGGTACAAAGCAGGCCATCTGATGGTTGAACGATGTAGGCAACCTGACGCTGTCTTGGATGGTGAAGTGTTCGCCCTGCGAATGCAACACCTGGTTCTTGGAGTCAAAAGCCGTACGTTTGCCCTTGGCAATATCAAAATTGGAGACATTCTCAACGAGGTATTATCCATGGTGCGGACGCATCATGTCCGTTTAGAGGGCGATTTCATAAACGTCGTTCTCAGTATATTGCTCTTGGAAGGCATCGGACGGAGTCTGAACCCTGAACTGGACCTTTTCGCTGGGTAAGTGACGCCAGCTGTACTAGACGTCTACATACTTACATGGCTTAGTGCACTCCCAATACTGAGACAGCTGGGTGCCCAGGGCGGTGGCTCAATGATTCGCGGAGGCGATTTTTCTATGCTCAAGGTTTGGGTCGGTCTTGAAGCACGCAGCTTCTTGCAGGCTTCCATCGATACAGTGAGTTCTGCGAGTGCTCTATTGCTATCTTGGACTGACAATCTCTAGGTTGAACGTTGTGTCAAGTATGATCAGTTGTCACCAAACATCTAGAGCACATTTTGAGATCACGGGAAACATATTAGTTAGACAATTGTTAATCGTGCATATACCACCCATACTCGGGTGTCATTACATGTTTCCGTCATTCTTACAGTGATGTCGTCAATACTAGTAGCAATCAAGCCTGAGAAAGACTGCAATCATTACAACACGAATGTTAAGCTACCTGCACAGATGTACTGTAGAAGCCAAGTCGGCGGTCAGCTCTAATATTTGCCTGTTCGGTAGGTGTTGACACCTTCAAAGCAACTTGATACGCGTGAAGATCACGATCTCACAGGTCGCTGGATTATCGTGAGCCCAAAAGTTCGAACATTTCTGGTAGGAGGGCCTATAATCTACCTACCTTGCCACTTGACTGCAGTATTCCTCTGCGTAAGTTAGTGCACATCAAGATTGCGCAAATCTGGGTTACTTGTAAGAAGGTATCGGAGTTTGAAACTTCCGGTATGATGTCGCGATGGTTACCTAACGCTAGCGTTCATGACGTAATTATCGTAAGCATCAGCATCAGTGTCAGCAAATGCAGCTCCCTTCTGGCGCCTCCTCTCCCGTGATACACGAACTGACCCGGGAATATCTTACCTAGTTCACGTATACCCAGTCCAGAGTAATTGTCAAGAGCCGATCATAAGTCTCCAATATGGAGCCTGCTACAGCCGGTATTCTCTATGCAGCAGAGAACGTTTTGCAAGGCGCCGCAGCTCTTGTGAAGGGCATCACACACCCGACCCTGCCAATACAAGCTAATCTCACACGAATCACCGCGGTCCCACTGCCTCGATCACAGCACAGCATCTCGGTCGTCAAAGGCCGAGCCTATGTCTTTGGTGGTGAGACAGCACAAGGACAACTTGCCGACAACAACATGCATATCATCATTCTACCCTCAAGCGGTGTACTCGATGCAGACTATACTTTCAAAGTTGCGCAGGCGGCCAATGGGTTTGATGACGTTCCGGGACCCCGAAAGGGTCATACTGCGGTCGTAATCGGCGATACGATTTACGTATTTGGAGGGGAGGGAGACAGTGTCAACGATGAAAACGGGAGAATATGGGCATATCACACTGTGTCGAGCACCTGGTCATTTCTCGATGCCGCTCCAGATTCAATGACTCCAAGCCATCGCGTGGGACATACCTCGGCAAGCTCAGATCTACCCGCTGCAAAGGCCGTCACATATCATGAGAAGGCTCCTCAACAGCCCGCAGACCCATCCCTCAACGTTCCAGAACCCCCGGCTGACAATACTTGGGGTACCATTTTTGTGGTGGGTGGCCGGGAAAGCTCAAACGGCAGACTTGCCAACGATGCTTTCGCGTTTGACGTAAGAACGCGCACGTGGTCGAAAGTACCTTCACCACCAGGGCAACCACGCGAAGGTGCTAGTCTTGAACTCGTGGGGAGCAGGCTCTATAGATTTGGCGGCAATGGCGTGGAGACATTCGCCTCGGGTGCTCTGGAGTTCCTCGACGTTACTTCTGTTTTCACACACGCTGAGGGTGGAACAACTCCGTTAACGAGCGGCTGGTCCTGGCAAGAAATGCCACACAGGGATTCCAAAGATCATGTGGTACCACAAGCACGGTCAAATACTGGTCTCGTCGGAGTTACAACTGGCCAGGGCCGGCACTATCTTCTTGCTCTTGGCGGCAAGGCGGAGAGTTCGCAATATCTGGACGACATTTGGACCTTACAGCTACCTACAGAACACGCCACCGCTGCAGCGGCAAAAGATGCCATTCGTTCTTCGTTCAAACGTGATACGCACGAGGCAACATGGGCTGAGGTGCTCTACAAATATGTAGATATCAAAGGTGAGGAGGAGGCCGAGGTTCCAGGTGCACCGAAGCACGGTCTTGGTAATAGAGACCAATTTGCCGTCGCCAAAGGCACTGAGGTCGATGGTGCAACGTGCGTTGTTTGGGGTGGTGTCGGCGCTGACGGTAAAATCCTTAGTGATGGCTGGCTAGTCACAGTGGTTCGATAGCGAGAGCAATAGCTTTGAACACAACTAGCTTTCAATGCTGTTACTGCGAATATTGATGTAGTACACAACGGCGATGTCTGAAGAATTTGGTCAAAATCTACCCTACACGTCATGGGATAAAAATTTCTGAAATCATGGAATTGCAAGAACAGATTATGAGCTCGGATCTACTACGCTGGGAGGTTATCCACTTTACTGAGACGCCGAACATTCTCAGTCTTTCGATCTTCGGCCAAGATCGAAGCAAATTTGCTTGCCTTTCTAATCTCCGGCCCCTTGTAGTAGAAAACGTAGATCGGCACCACAACCAAGCAGGACAGACCTGCAAGTGTGGTCGTAGCCAGCTCTGACGGGCGTGTTTGGCTGAGATTATGGTACAGTGGTGCGGCGTACATGGCGGATACACCAGCAAGGAAGTCTCGTGCAAAAGCGTTACCACCTGCAATGGGTTAGGAGATTTTGAGGGAGCATAGGTCATAGGGGGTTTGAAATACCAGTAGCGGATGCCGAGTATGGCCCATAGGCTGCGATCATGTAGTCGACAGACGAGTAGTAGATAGCAAAGTTGGCTAAGCCGACAAGGAATGAGAAAATCATTGGTGCAATCCAATGTGTCTGGGGGGGTCCCATGCAAGTCCACCTGTGGCTCGTTAGTAAATTGAGGTCTGCCATGAGGAATAGCCACCTACGCAAAGCCAATGAGACCAATCGGCTCGAATAGTGCAAGCCATAGCAGCGGCTTAAGGCGTCGTTCAGGTGCATAGTAGTCAGGGCCGTGCTTCTTCCTTTGGGCCTCGTCTCGCCAAAAGATAGGCCAATACAGAAAATATGTGAAGAAGTAAGACGCGTTGATGGGGATAAATGCCCAGGCCACCTGGAGAGTGCCGAAGCCAAAGTTGGCTGGATATGTGATGGCAAACGCCTCAAGAAACGTGAAAATCAAGGCATCAGAGAAGCCTGACAAAAGAGACAGAAACAAGACAATAGGTTCGCGAACAAACATCTCGAACGGTCGCAGCCAGATCTTGCCAGCTTCTTTCAGCGATATCCGGGGCTTCTTGAGCTCGTTTGGGCCATATATGTTTGGGTCTTCGCCACTCTCACGGCGCCTCTTTGCTTCCCGATCCATGAGAATTGTAGAACGGCTTTCAGGCATGAAGAAATGCACCGCCTGGACTGCAACACCAAAAATGAGTTGAATCCAAAAGTTCCACTGCCATGATAGATACTTCTCAATCGGACCGCCAATGACTCCACCGATACTGGTACCGATCGTGGAAGATAGCACAATGAAGCACAGTGGCCAGTGTTGAGTCTCTGGTTCATAAAGATCCGCGATCAGCCCAAGAGTAACACTGCCACCAGCAGTGGATAAGCCACCCTTAAAATCGTCAGTTACTGTCACGGGTCGAGTGAGAGGTGGCTTACAAGAGCACGACAAACAACAATAGTTGCGTAGTTGGGTGCGACAGAGTTTGGAATCTGCCAGATATTGATGAAAAACAGACTCAGCTGTAGAATCGGCCATCTGCCAAATTCTTCAGACCATGGAGCCCATAGCTCGCAGCCAAAAGAGTACATGATCAGGTAGATCATCTGTCCAACTCTAGCTTGCTGATCACTAATACCAAAGTGTTCAACTAAGGGGTTGACGGCACTGGGGTAAACCGAGGTGTTAAAGTTCATCGAGATTTGTATACCAGCGATGGATGTCAGGTACATAGCCTTCTTCCATTTAGGCCATGAATAGGCCAGTTTGTCCCAGCACTCCCATTCTTTTAGCTCGCGACGACCTTCTGAATCGGGGACGGTGGGAGGGTGTGATGGTGGTGTTTGGAATTCGCGATCCTCCAGGTCCTCTGGGCTGTCATGCGACTTGTCATCGTTGCTACCCTTCTCATGTAAAGAGTTGGGTCGGGTTGGAGCTGGTGTGCAATTTGCCGAATGTTGCCTCGAGACGGCATGTGCGGGGGAGGATTGTCCAGATTTCTCCTGGTCATTCATATTGGCGAATACTGGGGGAAAGCTGGAGTACAGGAAGGGTCAAAAGAGGAATACTGGAGCCTTTTGAACACGCGCATGTTTTACAAAGTCTTCGCACACGATGTTGCCCAGACGGCCTCTGATTCAGCGTTCAGCACAACAGCACCCACAGCTCCACTCTACCTTGTGGATCTTGCAGATAGACATGGTTACGAAGGCGCCGTTGAGGTGCGTCTCAATTGCAGGGTCGTTGCGTCAGATTCTGTCAACATCGACGATGAGCTTTACATCGGAGAACTGGAACCATTCTGGTGTTGTCCGGCGATCATAGTTTGTTAGAGTGTAACGTCCCACTTGTATCCGCTTATTGTGACGAAAGGCTTGGGGGCAGAGAAAACTTCGTCAATCCTACTTCCTGCCGACCACTTTGTGAGGCAAGGGGAACGACGATCGTATGCGGCTGAAAATAAGCTCTGCCACTAACAGTCAAATCAGGCCAAGAGGGAAAAGGTGCCGAGCGTTCATGGCGGAAGTGTTGAGTTAAGCGTGCCGGTGATGTCATTTCAGAACCGTTCCCGCAGTTGCTCGCCTTGTTCAGCCGCAACTCCAACCTGTCAACTCTCGTTTCTAGACGGCACGTGTCTCAAACGTTCATCCCATCTCTCAAAATTCTGAACATGTTTCCGTTTCCTTCTACCTTAATAGACTACGCCAAGGCATGCTGTAACGTCAATCAAGTACCTAGGTAGTAACTACAGCAAAAGTCTCAGCGCTTGTTGCCTCTCTGCGATTGTAACCAGTCGTAAATTTCTACACACGAATTATTGCAGTTCACCCTTTGCCACTCTTGCAACTGAGTGAGATCTGGAGTGGTCTTGTGCCATCGAAGACAAGGAAATGGGTCAAATGCAAGTGTCGGTGAGCATTTGCCAGAACGACCTGCTGATGGAGTAGACCTAAACAAGGATCGAACTGCGTGGATCGGATCGATCTACGCCAACGTGATGCAGAGCACTGATTCTGCGGCACGGAGTGGTCAGCGAGTTTGTGATAATAGCTTGGAGCTGGACCGTGGGGTAGGCTTACACGAAGAAAGACATAATCACCGAGGATAGCAGTTAGCCGATGGCTTCTATCAAAAGCTGCCATGATTTCACCTACCTCCTTTGCCGCCATCTACCTGGAGACTGTGTACGCCATATTTGCTGGGGTTGTCGTGTATGGATACAATTGACAGTCATCTTCTTTTTGTAGTTCAGGTATGATCTAATTATTTCTAGTGGCTGCGAGAACCCAGCTGTTTGCATGGGGAACATATGTAAGTGGGGAGGTGGAGATACCATTCATCCCTGTGAGACCCAAGGGTGCACTGCAAGTACAGAAAGATTGCATCGCCACCAAGAGAGGCCTGCATAGTATACACCAAGCTCCGATATGAGCAGCAACGTGCGGTACAGCTGTTTCGTCAGGCATGAAGAAAACTGCACTTGACTTGGGTCCCCGACTTCAATCACGCCCGCCTTATAATGCCCAAAATAGCCTCAAGGCCTCTGCACAAGGGTATCACAGCAGTACCTAGCATTGGCTAGCCGGTCGTTCCAGGCTGTTTCAATGTGTGATCAGTGCTTTTATTGTGGTTCGAATCCGTCAAAAGTCCTACTTTGCTGCCCTCAACTACCCAATTGCCCTGGGAATTCTGACATAGAATGCATGCCGTATCGGACTAGCCGCTATCAGCAACTTGTGTATAAGGTGAGGATGTGCGTGACTTTGGTGCTTGTACGGCACCTAATGTCCTGTTTACTTAGTTGTATGTAATTAGTACAGATGCACGCAGGTACTTTCGCTTTCATGCGATAGCGACGCCATCTTTGCGACTGTGGGGGTGTGACTGCCATGAGGGTCCTCATGACATCCATATGAGCAGAAAGCAACAATTCGGCGACAATGCCGAGTATGAGATAAGTATCTTTTCAATGAGACTGGACCTCAGCGTTTTGCCGGGCAGCGACTGTACTGAATCTACAATAATATTCCTACACAGTCCTTGTCCTGAAACTATATGCTGTACAGTCTAGGCGCAGGCCCTAGCTATGCTACACAAGGTATACCGAGAGAAACCTGTACGTGGAACACCTTACGCTGCCTGCGCAGTCTTCTCGGCCAAGAAATTCGCGCTCTTGCGACTCAATGGTGTGCCCACTGGCACCTCGTTATTCTTTTTCCCTCCTCTCCCGCGTCCTTTAGAGTCCAGACCACGCTCCCACAGAGCGTACTGTACGACCTTCTCCATACCTGTCTTAGTTCTCTTCTCGGTCTTCGTTGGCTTGCTCTTCCTCAGCTCCACATTCCCCAACACCAGCAAGTCACCCAAATCTGCTTTCTTCTTCTGGCTTGAATGATCAAATGTGGTAATTTGGGTCTTGGCCTTCTCACGGATGTGCTGGCCCTCAGTGTGGAGTGCAGAGAATAGGGAGGTGGGGGCGGGCTTCGCCGCGTCACGCAGGTGGCCGTACACATCGCCGAGAGTGCGGGACGAGGATAGATGTGGGTCGGAGATTCGGGTGCCGGTAAGTTGAAGGATGCGTTTGAACAGCTAGGAGTCGGTTAATATACACATATTTAACAGCAGAAGGCGAGAGAGAGGCTTACAGCAAACTTGACGTCGTTGTCGGTCAGTGGAACATGGCGCCACATGACCTCATTTACTTGTGAAGCGGTGTTCTCAGCATTCACAAGCGCTTCTTTCCGCAGTGTGGCGATGGCATCGGTAAGGCTTTGGGCACGCGTTTCGAGTTCAGCGTGGCGGGCGGGAGCGGGTGCAGGCTGGACAGGGACAGGCTGCTCAGCTTGCACGGCTTCCTCGGCGAGAGTCACGACAGGTTTCGCGCGGGGAACGGGACGGTTGGACATGAAGTCGAACGTCTTCTCGGGATCCTGCTTCACAACAGCAGCCCTCTTGTACTCGGGCGTCGAAGGATCCATGACGGGCATGGCAGCAGGCGCCTCGGGGACAACAGGCGCTAACACATCCTCGACGAGAAGGTCGTCCTCCTCGAGGGTCTCGTTTTCGAAGGCATCCCACTTGGGCGTATCCTGCATGAGCTTGATGAACTGCTCAGCGCTCCTATACTTAGGGAAGGCAAGAGCAAGCTCGCCGCTTGAGGTGTTGTAGAGCTTGACGTTCTTGACCCATGACGGGCGCTTGTACACGCCGCGGTTGGGCAGTTTGGACAGGTCCATGTCCAGACCCGCCTGCTTGAGTGTGTAGATCTCGGCCACGGCCTGGGCGAAAGCCTTCCTTAGCTTGACGGGGTCAACGGTCCTCTTGCGCATGCCAAAGCTGTCTCTCGTCAGTGGTCGGCGATACAAGCACAGTAGGTGCTGCGACGTACTTCAGCTTCGTGTACGGCCGTCCCGTGATCTGGTGCACCGTCTGCGCCATCAGCAGATTTTCATCGTGCAGCGTGTACGGCGTGCCCGTCCACTCCTCAATCTGGTCAGCCATGTCCAGACTCAGCGGCGTGTACGTCCGCAGCGTGAGCTTCTCAAACTCCTTGGCCATATCGCCTTCTGCCGTCTTCGCCAGCCATGCCTCGCTGCCGACATGCCTCAGCTTGCGCGCATGGCTGGCCTCCTGGTACTGCGGGAACAACGGAGCGGCGTCTTCGTCGAGGACTTCGATCTCTTCACCCTGGTCCTCGGGCGCAATCCGCACAGGCGATGTCGGATCGTAGGGGTCCACGTGGGCGCCAATGGGTTCTGATTCACCCAAGAGACGCTTCTGCCATCGGCGCACGAACTGCTGGTGCTTCTTCTTGTCCTGTTTGCCGGCCGGCACGAGGAACGCCACAGAGGGCGTCGAGGAGAAGGCGCGGAGGTGCGTGCAAGGCGATGCGGTCTGTGGCCGCACCGAGCACTGCAAGGCTAACGACGCGTCAATTGCCCGTGAGGGGCGCGGTATCCTGCGCATTGCGGCGGCTGTTGTGAGATGGACGTCGCTGCCGACCGTTCACAGGCGACATTGGAAATGTTCGAGGCTGCCAAGACGCCGCACTATCGGCCAATCAGCGCCACCAAACTTCCGCCATGGGACCATTCCCTTGCGCTCACGACGAGCACGCACGAAGCAGCACCAAGTATGTAGGAGACATTCATCGCGTCTTAATGCTAGTCTGGCTCTATAGTCGCTCGCCTGCGAATCTTCGCGCGAGCCATGTCGACCCTTTCTCGTCATATTCGGCCTTGCTCACCAGTGCTTCCTTCAGCAACGCCGGCTGGCTGGCGAAACGCGCAGCACCCAGCCAAGTGTGCCTGATAGGATCGTCTGCCCGTGAAATGTTGAGCACATACTCGCTTGGGACCAGCGTCCTCAGTTCACGCTTGAGCCTCTCCATGAAGCCCTCGATCAGCGAATTGCCCCCTACAACTACCACGTTCGCGAGTAGCCCCACCTTCAGTGCATCTGGGAGCACGCTGAGCGACTCGACGACAGCGCCAGGGATGCCGCGTTCCTGTATGCCTATGTCCGATGGGTTGAAGAGCAGTTCTGGCACCGCGAACCTCTCGTTCCCCAGCGGCAGCAGATCCTCTCGAGGTCCTTGCACCGGTACCATACCGCGCTTCATCCTTGACTTTGTCGCATCGTGTGGTCGCGCATGTCCGTGTATCGCATTCTCGTAGTCTGGTAGTACGTAGTCCACCACCACGCTACTGTCCACCTGTCTGCCGTCTCCAAGTCTCCCTTTCCACGTCCGCTCAAGGTCTATGGCGTATTGCTGGGATGAAGGTGTGACGTATGACACGGCTTCTTTGATTTCATTGAGCAAGTATGTTTCCTCCATCATGTTGTAGTGCCGCAGCGAGGAGAGCTCTTTCATGTAGTTCGTGAGCAGTTTGCCCCCTACTGTGAGACGACGCATAGCCGGCTGCAGCAGCTTTCCGTTGTACAGCGGCAGTATCGTCGTGTCCGAGTACGAGGTGTCGATGATGAGCAGACATTCCTGCGGTGCTGTCGCCGGCGCGGAACTCGTCGAGTTATACGCGGCCATTGTTGGGCCTGTACACGTCAGTCTTATCGCCTTGGTTCTCTGCAGAACAAACGCACCAACACAGCGGTAGTATGCCGCAAACTCAAACTGCTCAAACACTATCTCGTCGCAGTTCTTCTGCAGTTCCTTAGGGCAACTCGGCTTCTCGGTCAGAATCAAATTCGTCTCCTTGGGATCACACTGCGCACCGTCAGCTTCTCAATTACTATTGACCTTGGGTATTGAGTCGGCGTACCTACCCTCAGCGCCTCCTTCGCGCCCATGAACTCGTGCTCCCATATCGCCTTCTCGGCCTCCCAGTTGACAATGAAGCCCTTCTCAACTGGCCTCCTGAAGGCCAATTCGCCAAAATCTTTGCAGTCGTCGAGTTCTGACGCTGTGTAGGTGCACTTATCGCGGTGGCTGCGCGCGATGCAGTTTGGTATTACGTAGCATTCGTCGTAGCTTGGTAACGTAGATTGCGACGGGACAAGACCAGCTTTCAGTGTGTAAGCACCGTTGTCTAGTACCAGCGTCTTGTTTATCGCCGATGCGGACTTGCGAGAGCCTTTTGGTGGCATTGTGTGTTGTGTTCGGAGCCGGTGAATACTAGTGATCACCGAAAGCTGAGCAAGTCGCGGCCTCGCGGTGTCACATGTTGGCGGCTTGGCGCCTTTGTCTCCTCAAAGACCATCTCATTTTGCTCGAGACTATCTCCTGACTTACATCTAATGCATTCCATCTCAGGGCCAGTTTCGTCCTATTCACACTGTTTACACTGATCATAGTCAATCTTGCTTTCCGGATTGCTACCTAACGCTAGCCCTTTGCCCAAGGATGACATCACCTCGTGTATCGTGATCACCCAGCAACAATCTACAGTCCACACTTCACTGCGCTCAGGTACAAAAATCGAGCTCTAGTAATACGAGGCACATCGATATCAAGTTAAATTGATATCACTCGCGATGCCTGGCGCACTTGGAACGACAGCACTCCCTCTCTGGCCGGCTCTGCTATTTTCCTACCTCGAGCCCAGTAAGCTCAAGCCCTTCTTACATCACTTATAATCAAGCTTGGTGCTAATACCGAAACAGTATCCCTTGTGATTGGAGCCCACGCAGCAATTACGTCCCCCTCAAACTTCGTCACCTCCCACGTCCCTAGCTATGACTCAGCAGACTCCGTCACACCAGCTGCGATTATCCTTGCATACACGCTGGGCAGCCTCTTTCTTCTCTTTGCTAGCTATGCGTTAACATGTACTGTACTCACGAAAGATACCAATGTTACAAAGTACTACCTGATGTTTGCGGCGTGCGGGGATGTAGGGCATCTTGCTGCGAACTATGCGGGTATGGAAGACAAGATCTTTTGGGCCTGGAGAGAGTGGAACGAGGTCATGTGGGGGAACATTGCTATAACTGTGTTCTTATTGGTGAATCGTATGGCTACATTGGGCTGGGTTTTTGGAAGACCTGGATGGGCTATGGTGGGACAAGAGAAGGTGGTGTAAGTCCGCCTGTACAATAAAACCTGTAATGAAACAACAAGTGTAGCTGCCGTCTAGGTAAATCAAGAGTCTTTGATCTAGATACTGAACAATGTCTTTGGGCAGCAAGGCAATTAGAAACTGTGCGGAACAAGGAGATCTTAGAGCACGCACTGGGAATACGCTGATACAACTTGGGCGAACTCAATGCAGCTGGCACAGGAACGTTGATGATGGTTTATCAAGTCGAAAGTCGCTTGGTCGAGATCAAGCTGTAAGGAAGGGCAGTGAGATACGACCATCTACATAGACGATCCGGTGAGCGAGCAAAGTTGGTGGTCGTACAAGATTTGAATGTCAATTCAGCTGTGCACCACATATGTTCACAGTTGATTATGCCGTAGAATGAAGGCGTCCAGAAACAAATGTACCACTATGCGAAAGCAGTAATATTTTCAGTGTGTGGATCGCTGCCGCATGGGAAACGAGCATGCCTGTTCCTGTGTACATGAACCCGAACAAAGTGCAAATTAGTAAACGCACTCAAGCGGCAATGATATCTTTCATCACTAAAACTGCAGTGCTACCCTTCTCAGTTGTTCGTACAGAGACATAGGTATCGTAATGTCTGTGTCAGGTTGCGCCTTTGTACGTTTCGAACACCAGACTGACTAGCAACAAAGATGACGGGACGGTGCACAACTCACTGCCCGTACCCGTATTCTTGTAGGTACTTCGTGTGCTCGACGGTCTTACTTGATCATCTCATCTTCGTAATCGGGGCCACGCTTTGTGTAATAAACGTCACTGTGTATCTCACATGCCAACCCGAACCTGTGCCAATTGATGATGATCGGCGCTTTAGCATTCTTTGATCTCATTCAAGGCTGAGTTTATCTTAGAGATACAATCCAAGTGGTCGAATATACGTATGGATACCCTCTTTCTCCTACTGTGATGTGTATAGGTGGTTGAGTCGATGGCCCACATGCGTTAAGATTATCGAAAAGCTTCTGAGTGTGTTCGCGATGTCGATCGGATTGTGAGCGGTTCGCGATTATGGATCTCGGGCTGGGATCCTTGACAGAGGAGCACGCGTGGCAGTACACCGCCGGACCATAAGTCACATTCCTGCAACTAGGCGCGTCTGACTAGCCACAAAGTAGAACGCAAGATCAGGCGTGAGTATCAATGATCTTGTTGGAGCTGTGTCGTATTGAATCGCATGTGTCAAAGCGGAGTGATTAGGTTTGGTTCTGTAGCCTGATAGCAATGATTGGATGGTACCAAAGAACAAAGTGGATGGCCAGACATGTCTGAGTGTAGGATCTAGATTTACGTTGAAGTGCGAAGAATCATACGACACCGTGGATGCAGATATCAAATATTCGTACGCACCGGGTATCTCAAGAAAAATACGCACATGCGTCCGCCGCTTGACAACGGGACACGTCATACCACCCTCGAGACTGCAGCCCAGTCGGCTCCTCAACCTTCGACCTCACATACATCCGCAAATAATGGCATGTTGATATCCCAGTCTTCATCTGCTCCTGCTGTTCTACCTACAACGCACTTGGTCTGCTTCATCGTTATTTGTGTCATGTCGCTGGCGTGCTCAAGTAGATGATACATGAGCGTGTCCACGTTGCCAAAGATGCTGGTGACCTTCAGCTCGACACTGCATATAACACAACCATAGTTGCACTCCTCGTTCGCGCTTTCGGGTGTCTTCTTTTTCACGTGACTTTTTGCTAAGAAGATCCAGCGGTAACGGATCCCACACTTCGAAGTATGTAGATTTGGATCTACGATGGTCTCTTTTTTGCCTTTCTTACTCGGATGCATGATGCTGTAAGTGTTTCCACGGAAATTGCACGACTTGCACTCCCAGACCTCTTTGCTGTTGTACATGCCCGATGGCATGTTTCGAAGTGCGAGACCTTTTTTGAGTTCTTCGCGAACGTCCCAAGCACCTTTACAGAAACCCCAGTAGTTGTTGTCTTTACAAGGACGACCATTCATCATGCGCTCCTGTCCGGGCTTGGGAGACTGGACAGTAGACGAGGGAATGACGCTGACTGGGCGCGGAATAACACCGAACGAGCCTGAACCGCTACTGTCTGTCGATGCTACAGAAGGCTGTCGAATGCGGCCGATGACTGGGGCGGACACGTTTCGTAGCCATGGTGCGGAAAGGACCCCCGATTTTACAGTGTGCCCGCTAGAACTACTGTGGGAGCTGGAAGTGCCACAAAAGTCAGGGGAAAGCATACTTGGTCGCGCAGGATTGACATCTGCTCGGTCATCAATGGCAGGTACTGGTGAGTCTGGGGGTGATCCAAAAGGCGCAATTGGATTGGGTACTCTTTCGGCGCGCTGCGGATCTGAGTATTGACTATGGTGTTCATTGGTCGCCTCATGAGGCGCGATGGGTGTGTCGGCTAGTCCTTCAACATGCGGAAACGTACGGAATAGACTTCTCTCTGGCAATGTCAGTGGCGCGATGGACCTCGTACGAGTCTGCTCGTTTGTTGCGTACGGCATGGGAGTATGGTATGAATCACTGTGTCGTTGTGCGGATGCATTAGGTGTTACTGATGTAGTGAACCCTGACTTGCTGATTGGGGAGCAGTGCAGTGAGAATCGAGGGTCGCTCGAGCCGTACGAAGTGCGTGAAGAGTCTGAGTCGTGTCGATCTCTTGATACATCCGAGAATGGAGTACTGGAGTTGGAGGAATCAGAATAACGGTGTGACGATTGGGTCTGATAAAGCGGGTAGGGGTTAGGGCTTGCGTATGTGGCATGTTGTGGCAGACTGTTGAACACATTCTGGTTGAACATCGAGTGATCTTGATTCCCAGTATTTGTCCATGAATGCGGCTGTAGTTGTGGATCGGATCCATACGAAGAATCCCAGCCCTGAGTATGATGTTTCTGTTGGGGAGGGATCTCGCCCACGAGTACGTCCAGAGTACCACGTCTTTGCCCAAAGTTTGGAGGATGATCGTTCTGATTCCATGGCTGATGAGAGACTTTAGCTCCTACGTCAAGGCCTTTGTACAGCATGGTGATCTCGTCAATGTCATTCATGAGTGTCGCGCGGTCTTCTCCTCTGGCTTTGACCATCTCTTCGAAGGCTCGACAATAATCGATGCTTGGCCGTTCTGTAGGCGTACCTACGCTGGACTTAGTGGAAGTGCTGCTGCTTCGTTTCGTCTGTAAGTAGCGGGCCAGCGATGATCTGGGCTGCTTCGATTCTGCTGATGTCATATAATCTTGCGGTACAGCGTTGTTAAGCTCAAAGGTGTTGGAGCGCGTGGATGGTACTGTCATGATTGGGGACCGATGTTTTGATACATCCTGAAGTTGACGGGGCAGAGGCCGCCTCAAGATCAATCTTTGCTTGAGCTCATCAAGTGTGACGAAGGTGTCCTTGCGGTTTGTAATCGTTGCTTCGTGAAGCAGCCGGAGATTCAGGACTACCGTTGGATTCTGAACGGCCATTTGTAGGCCTTTGATAATTTCCGCTTGCATGTTGACAGCAATGTGTAGAAGAAGATCTCGCGCAAGTGCTACTCTGGTTAGGCGGTAGTTTGAAGCAACTGCGAATAGGGATCTTACTATCTCCCACCACCATGATGTCGCCCATCTCCTTGATATCTTGCGAATATCGAGAACCTATCTGCTGTTCTCCCAAGATCAGAGATTCTTGCAACTGCTTCTCCTCGAACTTTTGTTGTGATTGACGTGATTTGCGGCGTTTCTCTTTGATGATCTTGAGTAGTTCAGAACCTCCGTGGAATGCAGATACCACGGCGGCAACAGCGGCGACGACCTGCATCTGTTAGCTGCTTCGCGGCCTTTGTCGTCTACATGAAATTGCAGTCATCGGCAACGTTGAACATCTAACATACCTCCAGGCCTGACATTGTATGAGATGTCGGCGCAACTTCTCGGGCGCAGTCACGTCGGCTGGCAGGAGCGTCGACTAGCTCCTACCAGGACCTTCAAAGAGTTCCCTTCCCTTAACAATAACCCGATGGGTGTAGAAGACGCTCACCGTATCGGTGGGACTCACGAGCCAAGGCTGGCGGTTGCCTTGCAGTGCCTACGACAGCCCACAATGACCGAACGACGTTGGGCAGACCGATTGCGCAATGGGGTACATGGAGCCCCTCCGACAACAGCGTCTGGCAAGGAAAGAACGCGCAGGGAAGGTCGTGGAAAGAACGACCAGGAAGGAACGAAAGTAGGCAGCAAGGATCAAGCACGAGAGCGATCAGCCCAGCAACAACAGCCCGTAGATACTCAGCCTCGATTCACCCCTCGTCCTCTGTGAGCCCTCTGGGCTAGCCTCGAGCTTCGCCGCCAGGCTCGAACCTCGGTGCACACTTGCAGTGTTGGGAGGTACATCTTCACCAATAGGACAGAGGTGTGGCTGTGTTCTTATCAGGTTTGTGCAATCATATCTGCGACTAAGACAACGATGGCTGATCGGAACGCTGCAAGGCGGCAAGGGCAGGCGAGGCGCGATGCGGGGTCCGGGATGCAGCTTTGTGATGCTGACATGACAAAGTTACATTGGGGCTCGTGCTCGTGCTCTGTACTGCGTCCCAAAGGCCCAGGAATGTGTTAGAAAGCTTAGTAGAGGTTGTGAAGCTTAGTGTTGATGTCGCGCATTGTGTTGCGGGGAGAAGGGCTGCGCCTGTTTGTGGGGCGCCTTACGAGCGAGGCTGAAGCCGCAGCCCTCTCTGTAACGTCTTTCGGCTGACAGGCCTCCGGAAATCAGGATAGAGGGTCATCATTATCTAGAAGACAAAATCTAGTAGTGTAGGTAATCCGAAAAAACCTCTACACTTACATGTCTGGTATTTGGCTCGGGTCAGGGAACGGGGACTTGGTCCAAAAAAGAGCATTGATGTATGTCACTGTTGTCATTGAACTATAGAGATATGCACGGTTGTGCGAGACATCTTCCTCCTGTGTGACCATCACCGTGACCTCCTTGCTAAGCGAGCTGTTGAAGGCGATCAGATCGTTTCGGTCGGTCAGCCGCTGCTCTGCAGCGCATCAAAAACCGGATGAAAGGGGGGAGCTTGTACCTGTCCTCCAAATGTAAGGTGAAGCGCCTCGCTGAATGACCGCTGGCACGAACGATGCCCTGAAACTCAAAATGTACCGGTCTTCAAAGACCAACTCCGGGCGAAACCTTCCCTAAAGGTGGAGCAGGATCTACCTGCCCAAGAAGCGCGAATTGAAAAGGAAAGAAATAGTCGTGGACCACACGATCGACGTGGATGTTGATGCCGAAGAGGCATAGAAAAGAAAAGAAACTCAAGCATCCACGAGTTGCACACGTTGACTCCTACGATTTCCGATCTCCACCAACGTAGGCGTAAGGGCCATTCCGTCACCCAGTCTGTCACCCATTCTCTTCCCGGGATCCTGCATGCCCTTTGACAGATCGGTCTGCGTTCTGATCAATGTCCTTGGCCTCGTCGCCTTGCTCACACTCACACTCCTGGCAATCCCCACCGTTGCTGTCTGTGTGTCAACCCCGACCACATTCGCCCTACGCTGGCTATTGGTGCGTCGAACGACGGGCTTTGCAGCTACGTCTTGCTCAAAGGGCTCGGCGGAGAGTGGTGGCGATAAGAGCATTTGCAGGTTCTGCAATGGCGAGGAGACTTCGATGGGTGTGCTGGATGGATGTGAAGACAGAGCTGAGGCGGCCGTTACGCGTGGTTGCTTGCGAGAGAGAGAGCGTTCAATGTACGTGGAGCGATTTGCGGATGCTGATGCTGACCTAGGCCTGGGGAGAATTTCCCAATCGGGTTCTTGTGATTCGACGTGGGCTTTCCATGCTTTTGCTTCAGCTGGAGTGGTACGGCCTACGACGATTGTGACAGATTCATTATCAGAGCTTTCGAAACTACGGATCGAGGTAGGCGTGAGTGATGGCTGGGGCAGTTTTGGATTAGATGGCTCAGTATACTGGCGGGTGACGCTGGTAGATGGTGGTTTGCTCTTGCTCTCTTCTGTTGCCTTTGACGTTTGTTGTGTCGGTGATCTCACCAATACGGTCTTCGTTGTCACACGTGGTGGATTCGAGACCAGCGGCGATGGTGCTCTTAATACGGGTGTACCCGCACGTAAGGTTGGTGTACCGGCGCGTAAGGTCGGTGTAGCACGTCCAGTCGCAGGAAATAATGAAAGCCGTGCCGATGGAGGGTTCGATGCTGTAGGAGTCGTCACTTGTTGCTGGAATTTAGGCTCTGGGAGGCTTTCGCTCTCATCCTGCTTTGTGTCAACTATGAGGATTCAAGGTCTTACGTGAAGCGTCACATACCTTGATCGAGATGTTGTCCAATGGTTTGGCTTTTACATTGTCTGCCTTCTCCTGCCGCCGCTGATACAATGAAGATCTATTTGGCGTTGGCTCCAATACACCACTGAACATAACGCTGTATCTGTCCAGCTTGGTGTCAGGTATATCCACATCCAATAGTCCAGCCCCTGCTGCAGGTGGGCCTTCCAGAAACTTTAGGTCAGGTGTTTTCGGACTGGCTTGTGGTGGGTTCGGGGTTGTAGCAGATCGCTGGAAACGGTAACGGGGTGCAGAACGGCCGCCATCGAGTGTTGCTGAGCGTTTCCTTCCATGCTGAGTCTCCGACGTTGATACGTTCTCTTGCGACTTGTTGCGAGAGGGTCTTAGGTCTGGGTTGTAGACCGATACCGGTAATATCACGCCCCCCTCTGTCTTCAGCTTGGGCCTTGATCTGGATTTCGGCGAAGTATCATGGTGGCTATCTGCACGTGTCGGGGTTGGCTGTTGTGCAAGTTGGTAGAAAGCAGGTTTCTCTTTTGGCGGCGGTGCTGTTTTTCTGAACAATGACTTCCATCGGCTAATCTTGGGCTTAGGCGGCGCCTGGGGTCCTGTAATAGTGGTCGTCGACGCATTCGCATGGCCCTGTAATGACATCTGGGCGTTGACAATGAGATTCTCGGTGGTAGCCTGAGGCGTGGACGTCCAATGCGAGCCAACAGTAGGGCTGCCGAGCGCAATTCCAATGACGTCCACAGGGCTCTCCACAGCATGCAATACAGCGCTCGAGTTTGTGGGGGAGGAGAAAGCCAGGAACCTGTCCTCCGAATAGACAGACGGCGCGGGCAGTGTTTTCTTGTGGAACTGTATCGCGCGTTCTCCCGGTCCACCTGACGTACTTGGCCGGGCCACCATCTCGGGTGCTTCAAGCGTTCTTTCAGCCCTAGGCGCTGGTGTAGCTGACTTGAACCTGTCAAAGTCTGTCGGAAAAGCGATCGGGTGTGGAATAGAGTTCTGGATTTCGTCGTCCTCTTGCTGAACGCCCCTCCGACCTCCCTTCAGAAGCCGGAGTGACTTGGATCTCATGAGCAAGCTCGGCATAGCGTTTCAAGTGGATTGCTAGTGGGTATCAGATAGGAAATTGAGGACGATGAGACAACGACGTGGGGAGCAAGGAAAAGGATGCGCGGCCAAAGGAGTGGACAGCTCCACAGAGCAAACAGTTGTACAGTAAGAGACGAGATCGTGGGTCGGAGCAAAACCAAAGAGGAGGCAGCGATGGGCAGAATTGCGCCGGCATCAGGACGCCTAGTCCCCGGGAGACGGACGTCCTCTCCACAATTTTGCTCATGCCAGCGGTCATCAAGACTTCCAGACGCGATTGGGTCTGCTAGGAACAAATTGCGCAGGATTCAGACGTCGAAGGCCCGAGGAGCGACAAGGATCGAGACCAGGGTATGGATGATCGGCATGGGCGGGACACCGTGTTGGCTGCATCTGCCGCGTGCGACAACGGCGTCCTGGCGTCCATGGGAGATAACGGGGGTGACCGCTGTCGCGGCGGCGGTTGGCGGTTCACGGTAGGCGGTTCACGGTTCACGGTTCCTGAGCAGAGATGAGCTGAAACGCGGGCCACGCGACCTGCAATCCACGCAAAAGGCTCGCAAACTCGCGGTCCTGATTGAGGTGCTACATAGTACACCTGTAGTACACACTCGTCCAGTATGATCCCTGTGCTTACGATCCAAGGTATCTACGCGGTGAATTGTGGGATGTTGGAGATGTGAGCGGTCAGTGTCGTGCGCTCGTGCCCAGTTTCAGCCCCATCTGCAATTTCGCGATGCGCCGCCAAGGGTCCCTCATCGATCTCTAACGCCAACGCCGACCTGGACAAGATGAGCTTGCTGTATGTAAAGTCTTTCAAGTGTAGGCGAGTCGATATCATCAATCTCATCCCGCAATTTCTCCACTGCACCTCTTTATGTACTACCTTGTGACACAGCGCGAGATAGCGCTGCGTGACGTAACGCTGGGAACGGGCCGGGATGCACTCAGGGCAGCGGCTGGCCACATGCTCTCGGAAATAATCAAAATTACGGTCATTTTCTGAGATCGTGTTTGTGGACAGTGGCGAACGAACGAGGAAATTACACATGATGTTGGCTAGGTGAATGCAGCGAGCCAGATGGTGGCATACGTGTGTGGCTGCAAGATGTGCTTAGATCGCTGCGAGATGCGCGTGTAATGTACAAAGCAGTCCATGCTGTGCCAAATGTGCACACAGTTCTGCAGCACATGAGCAAAGCATGTCTTAACGAGGCCAATGCTTTGTGTTGGGGCTAGTTCATTGCAATGGTGAACAGCATGAAGCAGTATGCACCCGTATTACAATCGCTAAACAGATCAGACTCTCTAACAAAGAGTGTGTACAGTTGTGCATCATCCCAGCCATCAGGAAACGTGAAACTCCGTAACACCCTCTCCCCAAGCGATTGTATGCGGACTGATAAGCGCAGAATATCTGAAAGGAATGAAGCATATACAGAGGTATGTTCGTGGATTCTTTGAATGCTCTCCGACAAGCTTTCCTACCAGCGACCAAGCGATACTGCTGTCTGTAGACACGACACTGTGTCGGACCTATGTATCTGGGATCTTGAGCGGTGCAATCGTCCACTCACCGCCCCTTATTCTCCTTGTCGCCGCCGTAATATCATTGCCATTCTCTTGGAAGAAGACATATAAGCTGTCATACAGTACATCTCCGTTGTCGTCCTTCTCCTCGGCAGAAGAAACGGTCATGTGTGTGCCCCCAAGTGCATATAGGGGCGCGGCGGGCGTTTGTACTGTGAAGTTTTCGTGCATAGGATAGGACGTGTTCTCGGCGTTGTAGTCTATATGGTAGCCTCGTATGCTTCTATCAGCCGACTGAGCATAGAAAAACTCAGTGAAGCCCAGCGATGTCGAAGGCCAGACGTCTGGAATGGTTGCTTGAGAGGCATTTACAAACACGTTGTAAGGATGGTCTTCGTCCTGAACGATGGTGCTTGTGTTAGTATCAGTGTCTTTCCAGTAGAATTCGACATCGTCGCCTTTGTTAACCATCATTGCGTATTGAATCGTGCCGGTTCCCCAACTATAGCACCCAACACCAGCCTGTGTATTAAAACCCTGCCATTTTTGGATGAACTTCCACTCCGGACTGCCGGCAAACCAGGCGTACTGGTTAAACACACTATCATCTAGTGCATACCAGATGTTCATGCCTAGTCTATTGTCAAAAGTTATGTTGTTGACATCCCCACTGACCGTGGGAAACTTTTTGTAATCCGCATCGCCGTAGAAGTTACCTTTCCAACACGCTTGGAGCCCAGTGGTGGGAGCATCCGCGTAGACCTGCAGATTCTGTTTGCTAAGAGGTCCTTCCGTCCACAGCTGAGTGGCTGTTGACTCATTGGTTTGGGTAACTTGCTTGACCATGTTGTCGTCTCCGACGTAAAATACATGGAACTGGTAAGGTTAGAGCTAATATCATAGCTTACTTGAACGGACTTACAAATTGCGTGGAATTTGCAGCATACGATACAGCCGAGATCGGTGTGGCATTCTTGGCATTACTTGCAACTGTCTCTGTGATGCCACCACCTAGCCATTTCTGGCCGCTTGTGTATTTCATATATCTGATATCGCCCGTGTGATGTTGGAAGTAAACCGTAAAAAGGGTCCCAGTTGTTGGATTCCAAGATTCTCCAGCAAGTGCGATACCAGATCCGTTGAAAGCTCCATTCTTCGAAAAATACTCAGCGTTGAGGGAGCCACCGATGCAGAGCTTAGGGTGATCACGACAGAACGGGTCCATTTTAATCTCGTTACTCCTGTACAGACATAGGTAAGAATTCAAGTCCATGTGGGTCGAGACAGATGTGTAACTTACTCGTTCTTTTTGGATAGCCCGATGCCCAACCCTGCACCAAGGCCCACTGCAAGAGCCACAAGCCAAAATACAACGCAGCACATCACCATCCAAAAGGTGCGTTTTCTCAACCCACACTTCCTTTTATCTTTCGGTGGGACTGGTGGCGGGACAGAACCTGACCTCGTGACATGTTCATCCTGTGGATCGACATGCTCTTTGAAAGCGTACGGTCTCGTTGGCTGAGGTGAGCCGAGCGTGCTGCCTCCATGGGAGGACGGTGAAAAGGGTTGACCTCCGAATGGATATACTTGTTGACTCGGCACGACTTGCGGTGCAGAGTAGTCTGGTGTGGGACTGCCGATAGCTAGGTGCGTGGCATATGGCGTCTCCTTCTCTGTCGATACACTGAAGCTACGCCAGTCAGTCACATTCTTTCACACAATAAACAACTTTACTCTCATCCAATACAGCTATAGGTAGGAAGCGGTCATGGTAGAATCCTTACGGGCTATTGATATACCCTTGCTGATACTCCTGCGGCGGGGAATGCTCATAGGCATGCAAAGGTGGAGAGAGCGGTGGTGGAGGAGAGTGTGGCATTGACGAATATGGTGACGGAGGAGAGTTAGCTTGTGGTGAGCCTTGAGATGTGTAGATGTGGTCTTGTTCTTCGAATTGCGGCGGTGGGGAACTCCACTCCCCCTGGGAAGGGGTGCGATTAGAACCGTTCATGATACCGTAGTAGTTCTCTCTGTGCTCCATGTATCAAGATGTACAAAACCCAATCTTAGTTGAATCTGAGTTCCGGGAAACCAAAAGCGTGGGTCACTCCACAGCTGACAGAGGCAGTTACCATAAGCAGGCTGTACGTTCAAGATATTTGGGGCGCGACCATCGTAGCGAGTCTTGTACGCGAGGACAAGCTGAGTAGCACACTAATGCAGGCTCACAGATTTCTGGGTGTCCTAACTTGCATGGGGCAGTGCATCTGCGTTACAGTAAGCAAGTGGCAGAAGCGTACAAGAAGATTGTCCAATCGATAGCTAGTGAGCAGTGGGAGCAGCAAACTTCAGTGGAGAGCATCTCGCGTGTTTGATATGCTGATTGGGCTTTACGTGAGCCGTGCCTTTCTTATATACTTTCACTGGGTTGGCAGCATGCAAGCTTGGCTAAGTGCTTAGGAAGTGTAAGCCTCACCTGCGTAAATATGTTAGGGAATCAGTCTCAAGTACATTGGCAGTGCTTCGCGAAAGTCTGACTTGTACGGAACGTTTGTAATAATCAATTTCCCTATCTTCGTCTTTGAGGTGGACGAGCTTGTGCTATTTGGACCGGACATCTTTGTTTAGTTGCAGATCGAGCTACTCAGCCATGTAGCACAGCCAAGAGCTGAGCTGAGCTGACATTGTAATCTGTGATTTGCCAGTAATCATTATCATGCATGCACAACAGGGAAGGTCCAAAGAACGATCAGCTTTAGAAAGCCACCAAAGTCTTGCATGCGGTGTATGCGAAAAATGTCGGTCTGGGCACGGTCGCAAGGGCCATAGCCGGATAATCATCCATGGTATCTGAAGGATGATACCTCTGACCCCGCAAACTCTCTTGATCGTCCCAACTTAAAGCTGCTTTAGAAAAGCACATGGTGTGCTGGAGGCTTGCATGATACGCTGCCCTGCCGAAAGCCACCACAGCTGGCGTTCATCTCGACCCTGCACCTCGCGTGCGTTGCCACCGTCTGGCCTTTGCAAGATCATAGCAGCCCAGCGCAAGAAATCGTCGACAATCAATAATGGCACGGAACTTGATAATGATGAGCGTATCGTACTATATGCACGAAGATACCCAGTCGCGACAGAAAATACACTGGTACCGACTTTCAGCCCGAGACTGTACAATATCGCGGACAATCAGCCGGACATTGTGGGGGAGTTTGAGCCAAATGTTGACAAGAGCCCTATGAACGCTGCGTTCATCGGCACGCATAGCTTTTATAACGCCGACAGTTTCAGCAAACGATGCTGGTCATCCGGACGGAATATGTGATGCGTTGATGTCGATGGAGAGGTGAGAGCTACGGTAGGTAGAATTTAGTTGCCATTGGAGGTGCGGAAGCATTTCCGCCACCTCTTGCAACATTAAGCATCCACTGTCTCGTCAGTCTTTGAAATCGAAGATCTATATTATAGACGATCGATTGATTGTGCACATACCTTCAGTGTTACACGCAGTTTCTACCATCAAATTAGGAAAGACCGACCACTGCGTTAGAAGAACAGAGCTAAACAAAGGCCTCTCTTTGTTCCAGAAGATGTTGCGTGAAGCTGTGAGTAGCGGTCAACGCTGCGCGACGCTACCATCAGCTTCATAGCGTAGGACCAGTCACGAATGGAACTGATCCTAATTGATTCAGCTCAGAAATGAATGAGTATGGTTTGGAGATGCTAAAGCAGCCAGTGCTAATATGCATCGTTGCAGTACTGGTACCAGCGCCGGTCATGCTGCCAGAGTAACGGAGAGCCTCAGTGGCAGACCCATATGGGCGTTCAGAGTCTGCTTGTCGACGTGATTTTAAGAAGACAAGTGTCTGGAGAGAGATCGACCTGGAAACGCGAGGCGATGCATCTTGTCCGTTGGTGAGTAACGGCATGCAGTTCGATTGGCTAGGTGCAACTGCCATGACGTCAAAAACGTATCTTCCCCAAAGCGTTTGCAACTTTGAACACGGCAGTCGGCAGCACTGGCTCACGTTCTAGACTCATAATTTCATCATAAAAGAATGTGTTCAGCCACACACAGTCCCACAAGCTCAAATAAGCTCCTGGCGCACGGCAACCAAGCTTTGCCAACCCGTGCCAACTTTCTCGCTCTGTCCCAAAGCAGAACAAAACGACGTTGTGATGTGGCTTTCGCGCCATCACTTCCTCTTTCAGCGTGCACGCTGCAACACGCTGCGACGCGCTCTGACTGGCCGTTCTTCCGGGAACAGGGATAGAGACCGGTTTGCAGCTTCCCATGCTGTGGCTGATTGGACGGTCTTTGCGTGAATGCAAGCAAAGGGCAAGAAATGATGTCGTTACGGTGCAATGACGATGAGGAGATTGCACGCTTTTTCTGGAAGTATATAGCGGTGAGGTGAATGCGTGTATTACCTTTCCCTAGCCACTTCTCCCTTGGTGTCAATAAAGGAGCGCGGTAGCCAGCTGTTTGCTCGCTTTACCTCAAACGTCACCAACCCTCCACACTCAGCAACCCTTTCAACGCCCACGATGGGCCTCTTCAACAAGAGGAACACGGCTCCCGCCGCTGATACAACCACTGCTACTGGTACTCATCACCGTAAGGAGAAGGCCGGGATTTTCGGTAGTAGGAACGAGCATGGCGGTGCACGAGCTTGGAATTCGCGCCCTACCTTTGGTGCATGGATCAAGGCGACTGCTCTTGACATTCTCACCATGGCTATACTGGGTGCTATTGGACTTGGAGTCTACTTTGCTGATCCGGCCCCGAGCCGCAGCTTTCCCGGTAAGTACATCGTTGACATCTCGTGACACAACCACTGATTTGGTGCAGTCACCTTCCGTGATGGCGAAATTGTCTACCCCGAGTTTGCGTACCCTCTTCGCAACGAAATCATTCCCATCTGGGCAGCTGCTCTCATGGCCTTCTTCATTCCCTTCGCTGTCTTCCTTATCTGCCAGATCAGGGTCCGCTCGTTCTGGGATGTCAACAACGCAACAATCGGCCTACTGTATTCGTTGATTGTCGCTGCTGTCTTTCAGGTATTCATCAAGTGGCTGATCGGAGGTAAGGATATTCACCTCGTTCTCATGGAGCAACATCTAACCTTATTCAGGTTTCCGTCCCCACTTCCTTGCTGTCTGCAAGCCTGTCATCCCAGATAACCTCGCCTACGACACCGAGACCTTCGAGTCAGCTGGCCCCACCGGAACCAACGTTGCCAACGGGTTCCGCTCCATTATGTTCGACCGCAGCATCTGCACGGGTGACAAGAAAGAAATCAACGACGCGCTCGAGTCCATGCCTTCAGGCCATACCACCGCTGCCTTTGCTGGCTTCGTCTTCCTATACCTCTATCTCAACGCTAAGCTCAAGGTTTTTGCCAATTACCACCCCGCTATGTGGAAGCTTGCCGCCATATATGCACCTCTGCTGGGTGCCTGCCTGATCGGTGGCGCCCTTAGCATTGACGAGTTCCACAACTGGTACGACATCCTTGCCGGCGCAGTGATCGGCACTACTATGGCATTCAGCAGCTACCGCATGACGTACGCCTCGGTGTGGGACTTTCGCTTTAACCATATCCCCGTACTGCGCCACGCTCCATTTGTGTACGGTGCCGGGCCCAGCTCATTCGACGGCTTCCACGACGCTGTGTGGACTCGCAAGGCAGGCTGGGGCTCGCATGACAGCAGCGCCTGGGCTGGCGCGCCATTTGATGCCACTGATGGCCCGAGGGGAACTATGGCGCCGCAGGCTGAAGGTCCTATGGGCGCGGATGCAGGCACTGCTGCTGGACACCACGTGCAGAGGAAGCCTGTTGGAGGTAGCAGGTTCAGCCACGACCACGGTGTTCGTGGTGAGCAGATGGTCTGAGCGGTATTATGATGACCGTACATGGACTTACCGATGAGGGTATTTGACCATGTGCGCATATCAACGCTTTTCTTTGGCAACGTTTGTGCTCAATGACTTTCAGCCGGACATTGAAGCTTTCTTATACGATCATGCAAGATACCACTATAATGATTTAATTTTTTACAACGACATAAATGAACTTTTTATCGAACATGGATGGTCCCAGAATTCACACATTCAAACTCACCTCGCTCGAATACATGTCGTTCGTATCTAGAAAAACACCAGTCTCCATCCACATCCTAAGCGCATGACCTATCGCGAATAGCTATTAGCGTCATAGTACGTTTACAGCACCGGTAGCATGTAGTGAATAAACGGGCGTATTCTAGGTATGTGTACGGATAATTCTTGTAAACGCACCCAGATGATACGTGTAATAAGCCAAACATATTGTAGACTCCACAATATCAACTCAGCCGTTTCCGTACTCGAGGTCCCCCCAATGACGTAGAACAGAGTAAACACGATTGAGACTTGTTTCACGCCTCGCCCAGGCTCATTCCCGGCCTCCAGTACTTATAGCGCTCAGCCTCCTCCCTCAGCGTATGCGGGTGATGCTCCGCCAGCGCCTGTTCGAAATGGCACATGCGCACCACGGGCTCAGCTAGCGGATTCTTCTCGTACTCTGCAATGGCCATCTCGACGGCGACCGCACACAAGCCCTTGATATCCGCACCGCTGCTGCCTTCGGTACGCGCCGCAACAGCCCCGAGATCCACATCCGCAGCAAGTGGGCGGCGCCGGGTGTGGATCTCGAGGATCTGCGCGCGGGCGTCCAGTGTGGGTAGCCCAATATGGATGTGTGCATCAAATCGGCCTGTCCTGATCAAAGCTGAGTCGAGGATATCGGGTCTGTTTGTGGCACCGATGATGAAGACGTCTTTGAGGGCCTCGATGCCGTCCATTTCATTCAGCAGCGTCGCCACCACGTTCAGACCGCTGTCCTGCGTCTTCTCGCGCGACTTGCCGATGCTGTCGATTTCGTCGAAGAAGATGATGCATGGTTTGGCAGCGCGCGCGCGTCGGAACACGTCTCGGATCGCGCGCTCCGACTCGCCTACGTACATCTTGATCAGCTCCGAGCCCTTCACGGCAAGGAAGTTCTGGTTTGATTCCGTGGCGACGGCTTGTGCGATGAGGGTTTTGGCACACCCGGGTGGACCGTACATGAGTACGCCTTTGCGGGATTGCGGGCCACCGAATTTGGTGTCAAGGTCAGGGTGCTAGAATGGTTAATTTTACTGCGCAGGGCATGGGCGAGAGATTACGGACCTTGAAAGGGCGGATAGTGATGGCCTCGAGGAGCGCGCGTACGTGATCCAGCCCAGCTATTTCGTCCCACTTTACCTTTGGCACCTCGAGAATGCTTTCTTTAAGCACAGTGGGCTGAACCTGGTCGATGACGACGTCGAAGTCTGCCTGCGTGACGAACTCGCCTGCTTCTAAAATCTCGCCGAACGAATCCATTTTCTCTTCGTCTAGACCGTTGTAGACGGTTTGCACGCGGTGGTTTCGCGCAAGGCCGCAAAGTTTGTGGATATCCCGGCCTACGAAGCCATGTGCACGCTCTGCTATAGTAGTGAAGTTGATGGTTGAGATTGCTCTCGCAGGGCCGAGAATCTCGCGGAGCATGTCCTCGCGCTGTATGATGTTTGGTGGAAATATCTCCAGCTCTGTTTTGAATCCCGACGTCGTGCGTAGACTAGAGTCGATATCGTAGATGCTACGGGCGGCTGCAGCGACTACGACCTTGCTCCCCTCTAATTTTGCTATTTCGGAACGGAGCTTGCCAACAAGCGATTCGGCTTTTTCGAGAAACTTGTCCAAATTGTCCATGAGTACCAAACTTGGCTGGTTCTCTTTTGCTGCCTCGAAAGTGTCTTCAATAGCTGCGGCATGATTCTTCGGGTGTGAATCGAGGCTCAGTCGCTGAACGTCTTTCCAAGATGCTTCTGCAAGACGCTCGAGCAGCATACTCTTGCCAGTTCCTTCAGGGCCATGCAACAGGAAAGTGGTGGGTCCAAGCAGGTGCTGATCAGGGAGAGCAGATGCTGCATGCGAGAAGAAGAATAAGCTTTTATTGATAGTTGAAATGTGGTCTGACAGCCCTCCAATCCCTTCATTATTCAGCTTAAGGATGTTTGACGTCGGCTTGACTGGCTCCTCTGCGGGAGATGCGGCAGCTTGCCGAGGGGGAGGCTCGTCTGAGGCTATGACTTGGGTACTGACTGGGTCAAAGTACAATGCACTCTTCTCGTCCGGCTGCGGATCGATGCTCTGCACCGTCAAACGTAACTTGGACGTCTTGAATTGCTCTTTTGGGCCTTTTGCTTGGACCTGAAGACTGCACCCGGGCAGCACCAGTTCGACGTCGACCAGTGCATAGCGAACCCAGTAGAGCAGCTCGTCTGTGGAGGAAAACTTGGCACTCTGATCAATGTCTTCCGGGTATGAGATGCGTACACTCGCAAGAGGCTTCCATGAGTCACTGGCCTTCTCAACGAATACCGGGTCGTTCAATGACAGGCCACACTGCTCTTTCAGCAGGTCTGTGACTTTTGCTATAGGCTTGTTTGCTGGGTTTGTTCCGGCGGCAGTCCAGGCAATTCCATAGCCCTTGAAGCCGGCCAGTGTCTTCAGTCTGATCAGATCGCCATTGGCCAGACGGTGGTTCCTCAGCTCTTTGGGCGAGAGGTGAACGCGAAACGCAGCCTCAAGCGCGTTGCCGGGCGTGCTTGGCGGGTTGCGCTCCAGCGGTCGAAGAGTGAAGGCCACGCTCATGGGAACGATTTTGACAGTGCCTGGGCTGTGCAGACATGGCTGGTGTGGTAGAAAATGCGATGCTTGACTAAGCGGGCGGCGCTAGGGCCCGATGCGGACAGGTGCTCGAAGCTTTTCTTAGAGTCGCGACGGAAGCGCGTGTCAACGTGCAATGTGACGAAGCGACAATTGATGCCAGCGCCGCGCCTTCCTCGACATCTGTGGCCATGTCGACCTCCCTGGCGCGCCCCGCAGGTCCGCTTCGCCTCCGACTGGCCGCCCCGCCCGCCCGCGACCGCCGGCGATGATGCGGGGGGAGCGTCGCAACCAGACGACACGCAGACGTTGCAGCCGGACGACACGCAGACTGGCGTTCCGATGCCCCGGGCGCTGCGGCTACAGAGGGCGCTGCGCGGGGAGGTTGCTGCCAAGAGCTCGTCGCAGCCGGACGGCGAGCAGACGGACGCCTCGATGAGCCAGGCCCTACGGATACGGAGGTTGCGCGGAGGGGCTGCCACGCCGAGCTCGTCGCAACCGGACGACAAGCAGACGGATGCCCCGATGAGCCAAGCCCTGCGGATACGGAGGTTGCGCGGGGGGGCTGTCACGCCGAGCTCGTCACAGCCAGCCGCCCAGAAGAGCACCGTCGGGGGGGAGGCACCGTGTGGAAGGCCTGCCACGCAGAAATCGTTGCAGCAAGCCGCCTACCTCCACGAGAATGTCCTCGAGTTTCTGCGTGGGAGGACCGAGGAGGCCGCCAATAAGCCGACGCGCGCGCAGGCCGCCATCCACAAGTATTCGCACAGGTTTGACAAGCTGCAAAGGGAACTCACTCGCGACCCTGCCACTGGCACTGCCGCTGCCATCGACCAGCGGGCGATCATGCTGGTCTCCGCCACCACGTATTTGATCCGGATTGTCAGGCTGCACCTGGCACTCATTCGCGCCAATGCCTCTAGCTCTGGTTCTGGCGCTGGCTCTGGCTCTGGCTCTGGCTCTGGCTCTGCCTCTACCTCTGCCCCTACCTCTGGCTCTAGCTCTGCCCCTCCCTCTGGCTCCGCCCCTGCCTCTGCCCCCACAACTGCTACTACTATTGCCACCACTACCACCACCACTACCAAGGATGAGCAGCAGAAGACACTTGCGAAGACTAGTGATGAGCCGCAGACGCTGCCAGACACTGCTGAGACCAAGGATGATCTCCGCAGACAACTGCAGAAGCTCGAGGCGCAGTTGGCTCTGCTGCAGCAAAAGCTCGAGGCCAGCGAGGCGCCAGCGACGGAGCAGCTTCACGCACCTCACGCAAACACCGCCGCCGCCGCCTCAGAGCCCGGCACCCTCGCGCAGCACATCCAAGTGCAGTCGAAGTCGATGAAGTCGTCCCGCCATCCGCAACCCGCCCGCCGCGCGCCACCGCTCGCCTCGGACGAGCTCAGCGAGCAGTCGCTCCTCGACGAGCTTTTCCCCGAGGCCAGCAGTCAAGCGCCCGACGCCGGCAAGCGCCGCGCGCCTCCCAAGCTCGATCTGCCGACTCCCACGCACTCGGCTGTCCGCCTGACGCCTTTGGACTTCCGCACCGACCGCGAGAAGGCCGTCGACGCATTCCGCGCCCGTGGCGAGCAGACGACGGTGCTGCAGCTGGCCAACTGCAGCACCGCCCTGACCGAGGCCGACTTCCGCCGTCTGATCCCGCGCGGGCAGCACATAGAGACGTGGTCGCGCGAGGGCGAGTTCTACAAGATCATCCCCGGCCGCGATCCGCTCTCGCTCGCGCGCCTGCCCTTATACTACCTGCTGTTCCACACGCCCGCCTCGGCCGTGGCCTACCAGAAGAATGTCTCAAGACTGAGCAAGCTGAGCGCCCTCCATACGCCGGGCAGCATCCACTCGCCCATTGTACCACCCAGGGGCTACCTCGAAAACGGCCAGGACATACACGCCATAACCTCGTCGTTCGTGCTGCACCCACAAGGCCACCCACTCGGGCTGCACACGTTGATGCAGCCGTACAGCCGCGCTCTGCGCGCCCTCTTCCGCGCTGGGGGCTATGCACCGATCGTCCCCGATGCCGATGCCACAGGCAAGAAGATCCACCGCGTGCTGCTGCACATTGATGGGTACGAGCCAAGCCACTGGGACCTGTGGCAGATCATCAGTCGGCACGCACACGCTCGGGGCATCATGTGGCCCTTCAGAAACGAACATGCGGGTGCCCTGCGCCGCTTGCGCGACTGCATCAACTTGAAGACTGTTTCCAAGGCCAATTTCCAGGCCGTTTCGTCGGCGAAACCGCGAGCTGCCAACAGCGAGAGCGAGATGGGAGAAGTCGATTACGAAGACGTCCAAATCTCGTCCTTTCTCGGTACGTCGACAGCCGGCTCACGCGACGGCCATGGCGAAGCAGGGGCCATGGACTCTCAGGAAGTCAGCCAGCTGGTTATGAACCGCGTGTACAACCGGTGGATCGTCGAGTTGGACGATGAGGATGCAGCGAGACGGTTTGCTGGGCTGTGGCACCGCGTTGTGCTGCCTGCCGCCAAGGACAGCAAGGGTGCGTGGAAAGAGGCCGAGGAGGAGCGCTGGGTGGAGGCTGAATATCTGTGGTAGCAGCTGGATGTTGTATCATATGTAGCATATGTGGCATTAGCCTGATAGGCTCTTTCAAGCATGTTGACAAGAATTTGATTGTGGTGTTGTGGCAATGGCCGGGTATCATTGTATCGTCTCTGCTGCAGCGGCCCACACTACTTGACCCCCCCGCCGGTGATGAAGGCCGGGCTCCAGTACTCGTTCTCGCCGGCCTGGGTGTCGACCCACACCAGACTGTCGGCCATGAGGTCCTCGACCACGGCCACGGCGCGCGGGCGCCCCCAGCCCAGGTTCAGCTGCAGCATGCTCACCGTCACATAGCCCATGACCTGCACGGCCTCGAGCACGGTGCTCTGGTCGGTATTCAGCTCCTTGGGCACGCTCCGTATCAGACTGCGATGCCCAATGTGGACAATCTGGAAGCAGCTGCCCAGCGGCTCCAGGGCCTTGACGGCCTGGGCAATGTCGTCGTCGGACACGTCCATGGCCGAGCCGATGGCGCGGCCGCGACTGACATGCGTCTTCAGGTCGGACAGCGAGAGCAGGCCGCCGTTCTCGCTGCGCGTGGCGCGGCAGATGCCGACAATGGTCACGCCCAGGTTGAAGTAGAAGTCGTGCACGCTGCCGCCCAGCAGCGAGGCCCAGATGCTCTCGCCGGGCTTTGCGGGCTTCGCGCCGGGCAGGGCCTTGGACGCGCCGCCGGCCTTGTGGTACGACGAGGCGAGGAAGTCGATGTTGAGGGCGGTGCACATGCGCGCGAACTCGGCGCGGAAGGCCGGGTTGGCGCGGATGTCCTTGCTGTGCGTGAGGGCGAAGTTGTGCACCAGCGACTGGAACACGGCCAGCTGCGTCTCGAGCGACTGCGCGTTGCGCGAGCGCAGTGTCGCCCCGTGCGACGTGTAGTGGTGCGTCTGCAGCCGCGTCGACGACAGCGACGACAGCCCGGGCGTGCGGCGGCGGTCCATGGCGGGCGGTGGTGGTGGTCGCGGTCACGGGACGAGCTGGTGTGTCGAGGGCGGACGAGCTGGTGTGTCGAGGGCGGACGATGGTGTGTCGAGGGCGGGACGACTCCCATGGGCGTTGGCCTGACGCGGGGTCGCAGGTCGCAGGTCGCAGGTCGCAGGTCGCAGTCGCAGCGAGCCTCACGCTGCAGCCGCGGTCCTGTTCCGCGGCGCTGTGCACCTCGAGCCCCTCGCAGCCAGCCACCGTGCCTGTCCCTGTGACTGATGGCCCTGTCGGGCCCGCCCGCCGCCACTGTGATTGCCCCTGTGATTGACTGTCCTGCCAGGCCCGCGACGCTCGCCCTGCTCAGTGCTCCGTTGGCGCAGGCCGCACGTCGCCCAACAGCCGCGCTGATCGCGTCTGGATAGACCCAGCGTCGCCGCGATCGTCACCATGCTGAAACCCGCATCATCAGCGCGACGAGAAACTGCTCCGAGCAGCTGCTCCGAGCGCCAGGACGCCGTGCACGCCTGCCCGCCTGCCCGCCTTCACGTATAATAATCTGCGTCGGCGAAACCATCGGCGGGCTCTCCCGTCCACCAGATGCCCACAGCTCGTCAACGCTATCCGTTGCCCTGGCTCCACCACATGGCATTCTCTTAACCTGCAGACGCCTTGATAAACCTTGGCCGACTCCTCCCCTCCCCCAACCCGTCCATCGCCAGCGTTCCCTTCACCCCCATGTACATGCACCATTTTTTCGCAATGACGACCTAGGCCGCCGCACGTGTCCGCGCGCCACTTCCGTTTCTGGAATCTACCATCTGCTATGATATATGTAAACACCCGACTGTACAACATCCACCACCTCCACCATTCTGCGGCACACGAGCTTTGAGGAGTTGTTCCACGGCTCCCAGATGGCCGCCTCCATCAACAGCTGCGTGCTTCTTCTGGACCTGCCTGAAAAAGCACTTGCCGGTATTGACCTGCTATCATTTACAACCTCGCCGAGGTTTAGAGGCGTCAAAAATTTGCCCCCCGGCCTGCACTTCATCTTCGCCGCCAGTGATAGTGCCCTGTCGGTACGCCACGGAGCATGGTTCTACGTGTCACCTGGTACCGGCTCACCACAGGTTTTTGTCAAGAGGTGGGATGGCCGTACCGAGGATCTGGTCGCCGAAACGTCGCAGACGGAGGTGTTGAGGGGGAAAGCGAATCTGGGGAGCATATGGAAAGACGGCCTGACGCCGTACCGGCAGACCGTGCAAGAGGGAGACTCCGGCGCAGAAGGCGACTTCCAGGAAGAATCGCAGGACTGGGACGACCTCACATCGAGAATCACACAGACCCTGCTGTCGCGCGTATGCGGCCTCCATCCCGATCATTGGAGCTTAACATCTGCCTCGGCTGGTCTGATGGATCTGGAGTCCATCCCAGGGCTGGATTCGAGCAGCTCAACAATACACCCAGAGAAAGAACTCAACTTTTTACCCATCGACTTGAGGCGGACGTGGAGAGTCGGAGCGACCGGGCGCGAACGGACCGAAGCAGCACAGGACAGATCTTGGTATCTAGGAGATCTGATTGACAACCACAGCCAAGCAGGCGACAAGCGCCGCCGAGAACTTGAAGTGCTTGGGGAGCTGCAGTTCGCCTTCCTCATGGTTCTTACGCTAAACAACAACTCTTGTCTGGAGCAATGGAAGAGGATCTTGGCACTGCTATTTACCTGCCGTCAAGCGATCAAAGAGCGATCTCAGCTATTCCTCGAACTGCTGCAGACTTTGCGCGTCCAGTTAAACCATTGCTCGGACATGGATGGTTTCTTCGACATGAACGAGGCCGGAGGGGGATTTTTGCAACCTCTGCTCAAAAAGTTCCGAAGCAATCTTGACGATTTTGACGGGAAATGGAAGTCAGACATGATGGATGAACTGGACGAGCTCGAGGATCATTTGCAGAAACAGTTTGGCTGGGAGCGCGGTGATTCTTTTGTCAAGCGCGGAATGCTAGACCTCGAGGACGGCGAGCGCGTTGAGATGGACGTAAACGATGCCGACGAGGATGATGAGTCTGGCGACTACGCTCCGACAGTCGTCGAACTGACGCCAGCCCAGCTTAAGGAGCTGAACGGCGGCGATGTCGGCTACAAGACGAACAAGGCCGAGGAATCGGAGGAAGAGGCTGACCTCGACGACATGGATGAACGGTACTGACCCCACACCGGTGAGCAAGACAGGATTCTTACACGAGCGCCACTTCCAGTCGCTCGCACTATATTCCTGTCGATCAATACAAAGGTGCACATCCAGCGCAGTACCACCTTGCCCTGTCGCAAAAATAGCTGGCGCGTGCTGCAGAGCGGCGCTAACACGCATGTAACCTGATACTGCAGATCATTGTGGTCAGCACAGCCTTGCAATGGCGTCACAGTAAAGCAACAAATCCATGCGTGATCGCTGAGCGAGCTCAATCGCTGCAATCGTCCCTCACTCTTCTCTTTTCACGCCCTAATGCATGCACAAAACCTGTCAAATTTGTGGACTTGCACAGACGATGTCGAGTTGTGAGGCGCCATCAATTTCCTCCTGCAGCCTAGTCTCTACCATTTTGGGGGCCGAACTCGCGAGGTTCGCCTTCCCCTGCACAGCCGTCTCTAAATCTTGACGTTCCCGGTAAGCCTCTGGCCTGAAGCGTGATGCTCGGTAACGTGGGGGACTCAGCTGCAGCACATTGGCCAATGAGATGCGCTCATGTTTTACACGTCGTTGACCAGGAACCCGCTTTCGCTGCGCTTCAGCCTGACCGCCGCCGAAATGAGGGCTGTGCTGCCGCAGCTTCGACGCCAGGTGATGGAACAGGCCAGGGGCAAGCGCGGTACGCCTTGTCGCTGAGATGACTGATAACATGAAGGTTGCCGGTGAGCCTGGTGGAAATTTGGACGTCCAAGTTCTCAGCTCTGATCACTGTTTTGTGTCTACATAACATTCCAATCCTGTTCTGGCAATCCACACCTCGATTTCCACCCAACACCTTCTTACAATACAACAACCGGCAAGATGGAAAAGCAAGGTGGTGAGTACACTCTGTATCCATACAAGCATACCGCAATATCACTCGACGAATTTGACGCGGCTTTGAGAAGCTCCCCACTCACGCGTCAGCACACTTTGTTCCTCAGCACATATACTGACTTCACCAGTTCCCATGCAGCAATACCCCCAATCGCCCGACGTGACCGGCGCAACGCAGCCGCCCGTGTACCACCAGGACCCCGCTGCCGCCCAATATGAACAGCAACAGTACCTCCAGCAACAGCAGCAACAGCAACAACAACAGACACAACAACAGCAATACGCACAGCAATACCCGCAGCAGCCCCAGAGTCCGCCTCCGCAGAACGTGCAGCCTCACCTCGCGCACGAACAGCAGCAGAAAGCCTACTCGCAGCCGCAGCAACCTGGCATGCCGCCGCAGCAGGCCTCGGGACCCGTGTACCAGAACGCCACACCCATTGCGAGTCTCGGACGCGGCCCTGCCCCCGCAGACTGCCCTGCGTGCGGACAGAGGAGCATGACGAACTGCGCCTTCGAGACCGGAAACACGACCCAGTAAGTCACTCGCGGCGCACACAGCACGAGGTGGAAACGCAGTATCGCAAACAGCTGCTAACGCATACCCAGTGCCTGGGGCTTCGGTCTCTGCTGTCTCTGCTGTCTGGGCTGCATCCCGTACGTGATGAACAGCCTCAAGGACGTCACGCACAAGTGCGGCCGGTGCGGAGTACTTTTGGCTACATGGCACCGCAGCGGCACCACCGAGGTGCACATCCACTCCTAAGCCGCCTCACAGCCACAGCATCACCGGTAGAGTCGAGGCGTCGACATGATACCCAGGGAAAGGAGAGCGGCAGGCAAGGCGTTGGCGATGACGTGTAGAGGATGTGTTTGCGTTCCGTATACCCTCAATTGATTCTTTGTTCGTTTTCAACATCGCCTGAAGCTTCTGGTTACCGGGGCCGTCACGTGAGACCATGGCGCGCAGTGTGCGGCGACAGTGTGGCAGGGGTAAGTATTCAATGTGGATACAAGCCTTTGCGGCAGCCAGCTGTTAACAGAGAGTAGCTTATAGAGGGATACAAAGTATTTTAGCTCTAAGCTTAGCACTTTATGGTCTAGTCTTATGTGCTTTACTCTTACTTGTAGAGAGGTGCTGCTAAAAGAAGAACATTTAGGAATCTACATTAATCACCTACCCCTCCCATACTGTACGAGAAGTATTTATCTGTGAGAAGGGCAGGATGCATGTGCCTTTGCTTCATGGCGTGCGGGACGATCTCAATACGGTTCAAGAGGAGCCGTGGAAGCCGCCTTTCGCGATAGCCAGGCGCGTTGGCGCTTGCTGAAGACGATATGTCATCTGCTATCTGGTTATGCAGCTCGAAGTCTGAGTGGAAGAGATTGGATGGCTTGAAAAGTGGGGGGGGGGGGGTTCAACAGCCCAGTTACAGTATGCCAATCGCATGGATCCGCAAGACATTCTTCCTCTAGCAGCACCTCTGTGCCAGTAATAGTGAAGCACGCAAGAGTAGATAATAAAGCGCTAAGATCAAAGCTGAAATACTTCGTATACCTCTATAACGTACTTCCTGTTACTAGCTAGCTGCTATGAAAATTTGAATCCGCATTAAATACTTACCCTGCCATACTGTATGCTATTTGTTTGATATAACCAGATAGCCGTAACACCGCCTCTGATCCGTCAGCTCACGTCTGCAAAGTGCAATAAACAAGAACGCTGCTCAAGCCGCAAAATATCCCTGCACAACCGCAGACACCCCAATACCCTCCCCACTCCACCTACACACCTACAAGCCCCTCATATGCTCCAGCCGCGCAACCACTTTCTCGCCGAACGCCCTCTGCAACTCTGCTCCATCCCCATCATCGCTCAGATCAAACGCCTCCGGCCCGTCCAAACACGTCCTGATGATGCCCTCGACGGTGTCTCCCGAGAAACTCCGCACATCCCTGAGCAACCCCGGCTCGGTCGTCAGCAGCCTCTCGCGCACCTGGTACGCATCCTTGGGCCTAGCACGCGTGAGATCGATGCGCAGTATGTCTGCAAGCGGTTTCCAGCGTGCAATTTCCAGCAGCAGCGTGCCGAGCGCGTACAGGTCGTGCATCTTACGGAAGCCGCCCTTGTTACCCTGGCGCTGGACGAACGGATGGCGGTACAGATCGGCGGCGAGGTCGTCGGCGGGGCGCTCGGTCATGTCGTCGCGACCAGCAGGGCGCGAGTAGTCGAAGCCGGATATGTAGGGATCGGCGTAGTTGATGGTGGCGGAGTGGGGGTGGTTGAAGAAGAGAATATTGGCGGACCGCAAGCCCTTGTGCAGCCAATCGACGGCGTGCAGACGCTCTATGGTCTCAGCAAGCAACCTCATGAGTAGAATGCGATCGGTGAGCGAGGGAACGGCGACGTTGGGGTCGGTGAGGAGAGTGTGGAGAGATACAGGAGGTTCAGTAGATGCGCGTTTAGGCTTCTTAAAGACAAGACCAAAGCGGCTGTATTCCTCGTCTTTGAAGTAACCGAGACAGTGAGGCGCGCGAAACTGGATTGAGTCTGCACTTTCGTCGGCCCTGCTGTTCGACTTGAGCAGTGCTGCAAGCTTCTTCACGCGCTCTTCGATTTTTGGGTCGAGGCCGCCATCGTGACTGAGCATTGACGATTCTGCAGCTTTCCATTCAATCCACACAGACGTGCCGTTGTAGGATGCTTCTGTGCGGTTAGAGTCGTCGTCGTCATCTTGCAGTTCACCGCCGTCCTTGGCGCGTATGTCGCGGATGGACAGCTGTGTCTCGCGAATGGCACTGGCCCGGGCAGGCTCAGGCAATCGAAGAGTCTCAGCAAACTCGTAGTCGATCACGGTCGAGCCCTCAATCGCCTGGTGCAGGGCTTTAGATTGTGCAAGCGCACCAAGAGGCTCCATCCGGCGATGATGAGGGATGATCTGGCTGTCGAGATCGTCATAATCCGAGTCTTCCAGGTATGTAATCCTGTTCTGGCGACGTGAAGACGAGAGCAACTGAGACTGAATGATCTGAGTAAATTGCTCGAACTTCTGGTTCATGACCAGAATCTGGTAGTCGGTGCGCTTATGCATGCTGATCAAAGCCTCCATCTGGCCTTGTCCAAGAGCTTCAAGCATCTTGTTGTTAAGGTCAGCAAGCTTCTCGATCAGCTCTTCCATCTTGTCTTTGTGGATGGTGGCCCACTGCAGGCGTCTGGGCACTTCTGCCATGCCCTCTTGAAACCTTTTCAAGAAAAGTAGTGCTTTTTTGACTATCTCCTCGTTCTCAATAGGTGGGAATTGGACGGCGTTTCCAAGTGCCAGTGGTCCATTACCGTTTGACGTCAAATGGCCGTTCTCCAGTACTGCGGCTGCCGGGAACGCTTCGTGCTGTATTGCTGTCTTGGTCCGGGACGTCATGGCAAGCTTCCGGTAGCCTTTCTTGTCTTCGAGCTTGCGGAACTTGTTGAGCAGATCCCGTTGCTGCTCCATGACATCAAGAACAAGCATCTTAGACATGTGGTTGAAGGTCAAGCTTTCGTCCGTGTAATCGAGTTTGACGAGCTTCGCCCAATTGATCAGTCGATTCTCCTCCAGCTTGAACTTGACGAGCAGGGCATAGCAGTCACTGTGAGCATGGCAGGCATCGGCAATAAAATTGTAGCCTGTCGGTTGTCAGCTATTGCTCGAGTTACCGCTTACTGTACACACCATCTACACATCCTGCAAACATCTGAAAGAGCAGAGAAAAAGCACCGATGCCCATGCTTGCCGGATCCATGGTGGTGTTGTATTGGAAACTCTAAGACAGGGCGTTGCGGTGCTACGAAGCTCAGAACAAAATGTCTGAAGCCTGGAGGGTCACGGACAGTGCAAATGCAGACAGTTGTGATGCGCGACAGCAGGCGACGGTATGCATACTTAAACGCCTTGGATTGCACGAGGCTGGCTTATAGCACCTCCGGCCATGCACGCGGTCTGCACCATAGACGACTCAGCCCCACTAGCCCGTGAGCTGAACGCCTCAGGCCAATGGCTGGCAGCAAGGTGGAGTCCGGTCAAGGCCATTGACCGATACACAGGCGGTCGCCAGGAAGCGGTGTTGGAGAAACAGCCTCGACTGCGCCGAGGTTTGGGCGTCATGCTCGACATGCTCGACGCACCGCTCGAGGGGGGAGGGCAAGTGCAAGGACGCCTCGAGTCTGCCGCCCGCTGTGGCGCGCACTGCGCCACATGTGCAAACTGGTGGACCCTGTCACGCGTCGATCGGTCCCCTCGACCACACTTCGCGGCGTCGCGCTGACTACATTCTCCGCCAGCCGCCGGTAATGGTCCTCGAGATCCTGGTTCCATGGCGCAGCCCCGAAGATGATTTCGAGCCCACGCCGCTCCCTGCGCTTCTCTTCCGCGCGCCTGTGAAGCTGCTCCTCCACCAGCTGCACCACCTGCTCACCAGCCTGCGTTCCACGCCGACACCAGCACAGCCGCCAGTGCGCGTCGTATGCATATCAGACACGCACAACCACCTGGTTGACCATGTGCCCGACGGCGACATCCTCATCCACGCAGGAGACATGACGAATGCCGGGAGCGTCCACGAAATCCAAGCGCAGATCAATTGGCTCGCGTCCCTCCCGCACAAGGAGATCATCGTCATCAGCGGAAACCACGACACGTACCTGGACCCGCGCACACGGCCCTCGCTGACGCCCTCACAGCGCGAGGGCAGCTTGGACTGGGGCCGCGTGCACTACCTCCAGCACAAACTGCTCACGCTGACGATCACGCCACAGCCGCCCGCGTCAGACTTGCGCACGCCGCTGCTCAGAGACGGCAGTCAGCGGCAACTGAGAGTCTACGGCGCGCCGCAGATCCCGGCCTGTGGGCCCATGAGCGTGCATGCGTTCCAGTATGCGCGCGGCAGCGATGCGTGGAGCGAGACGGTGCCGGAGGATGTGGATATCCTGGTCACGCATGCGCCGCCGAAGTTCCACCTGGATCTCGCCATGCCTCAGGGACTGGGCTGCGAGTATCTGCTGAAGGAGGTGCAGCGCGTCAAGCCTGTGCTGCATGTCTTTGGACATGTGCACTGGGGCGCGGGTACAGAGGTGGTGCACTGGGATCGCGCGCACGAGGCGTATGTGCAGGGCATGGCGACCGTGTCGAGACGCACGAGGGGCGTGCTGAATCCAGGGCTGTGGTGGAATGTGGTGCGGGTTTTGTACAGAGGAGTGCGGGAGCTGCTGTGGGATAGGGTGTGGGGCGGGCAAAGCGTGCATACGGTGCTGGTGAACGCGGCACAGACAAAAGGCAACACGGGCCAGCTGGGCAACCCGGTGCAGGTGGTCGACATATAGCACAACTTACATTTCACGGCCCCGACATCATATAGTAGTAATCGTAATGATAATGCATCAAACACAACAGCACTTCATTGTCAGGAATCTTTTCGAACAAGAAAGGATTCTGTTGCTTTACCCCGACTACGACCATATCTCTACGGAAAAGCCAAGTTCAACATGGAGACCAGGCATTTGCCGTTCCCCGCGACTTTGTTGTGATTGAGGTCATGAAACATGAACCGTGAATCGTGCTGCCATTGCATATACCAGTAGCTGAGTAATGAATGCCATGCCATGCTCCACCAAGCCAAACACATGCTGCGCGCACGTGCTCAGAGACGGCGACCACGGCGACCACCCTTCCTGCGTGTGGAGTCGGAAGGTGTGGGGGTGACGTCCTCGATGCGTCCAATGCGCATGCCGGCACGGGCGAGCGCACGGAGGGCAGACTGGGCACCGGGGCCGGGGGTCTTGGTGCCGTTACCACCGGTGGCACGGATCTTGACGTGCAGTGCGGAGATGCCGAGCTCCTTGCAGCGGGCGGCTGGTGTTCGTTAGTTGCGGCTCCTCGCAATTGCTCGTGTGTACGCACCGACGTCCTGGGCAGCCAACATGGCGGCGTAGGGAGAGGACTCGTCACGGTCGGCCTTGACCTTCATGCCACCGGTGACACGCGAGATGGTTTCGCGGCCAGACAGATCGGTGATGTGGACGAAGGTGTCGTTGAACGAGGCAAAGATGCGGGCAACGCCGAAGACGAGCTCGCCCTCGCGGACCTGGGGACCCAGCTGTTGCAGTCAGTACCGGCCGTCAATTGCGCAGCGCGTCTGCTGGGGAGCTTGTCGCACCTGGATGTTCTCCTGCGCACCGCGCTCGACCTTCTTCTTGGGAGGCATGTTGACTGTGAATTAGTGACTGGCTGACGTTCGTGGGAGTCCGGCAGTCGTCGTCGAACTTTTGCAATTATTGAGGTGGGCCCCACGCTCTAAGCGAGTGCTGCTTAGTCACGCTGCTAGCGCGGTAGAAAAGTGCTCTCTTCGCGCGCCGCACCACCGCCGTCCCTCCACCATGGGCTGAACACCGCGCTCAACACACGCACTGCAGTGCACCGCAATCAGCATGGACCACGGCAAGAGCGTTGGCATCATCGGCATGGGCGACATGGGCAAGATGTACGCCCGTCGCCTGAGCGCCGCCGGATGGAAGTGAGTGCGCGGCACGGGTCCTGCAGCTCTGCACCTGGTAAGTCGGCGCCTGTTTTTCTCTCCCTTCCCTCTTATGATGACTGTGAGTGCATTTGGCTCGAGCGTGGCGCACGGCTACGCTGTCACCGTCTTGGTTGGCAGCAATTAGACGTGTTGCCGCCACTGATGTGAATTCTCGCTACCTTAACTTATACAACTCTGATCCCGACAACTTCTTCGCACTGTTCAAAGACATGCTCTCTGGACCCTGCTAACGAATGTCCACAGACTAGCCAAGACTGACGGCCGCGAAGGGTAAATGCTTGCGACGTCCCGGAGAAGTACGACGTACTGGCGGACGAGTTTAAGGATCTTGTAGGATAGTCTATGTACACCACCAATAGAAGCATGCTGAGACTGCTCCAGCCCAAAGTTGAGATCATGCGAAGCGGCCACTTTGTCTCCCGGTGCAGCGACTACATCATCTACAGTGTCGAGGCGAAGAATATCGACGCCGTGGTGAAAGCGTTTGGGCCGTGTATGCTGTTTTCACCCTCGCAAATGCTCTGCCTGACTGCGTGAACAGCCACCAAAGTTGGCGCCATCGTTGGCGGCCAGACCTCCTGCAAAGCTCCAGAGATTGATGCCTTTGAAAAGCACCTCCCCGCCGATGTCAGCATCGTATCGTGCCACTCCCTTCACGGGCCTGGCGTCGACCCGAAGGGCCAACCACTGGTTCTGATCAAGCACCGCGCGTCAGATGCAGACTTTGCATTCGTCGAGACGGTCCTCTCGTGCCTGCAGTCCAAGCACGTCTACCTCACGCGTGAGCAACACGACCGTATCACTGCCGACACGCAGGCCGTCACGCACGCCGCCTTCCTCAGCATGGGCGCTGCATGGTCCGCCAACAACCAATTCCCCTGGGAAACACCGCGCTATATCGGCGGCATCGAGAACGTCAAGATCAACATCACACTACGCATCTACGCAAACAAGTGGCACGTCTATGCCGGTCTTGCAATCCTGAATCCGGACGCCCAGAAGCAAATCAAGCAGTACGCCGAGTCAGTGACGGAGCTGTTCAAGCTCATGCTCGCTGGCAATCGGGAAGAGCTGTCACGCCGCGTATACGCCGCAAGAGAAGCCGTGTTTGGTGGCGCGCACGAGAAGAAGGAAGGGCAGGAGCTGCTGCTGCGAGATGACCTCCTGGATCGTTTTAGCTTGGGCGAGATGCCAGAGCGTAAGTTGAAGAACAACCATCTCAGTCTGCTAGCTATTGTGGATTGCTGGTCCAAGTTGGGCATCGTACCGTACGACCACATGATCTGCTCCACGCCTGTAGGTCTCCTTTGTCACTAACATGTTGAATTGACTGGGCTTGACTAACGCAAGCAGCTCTTCCGCATGTGGCTCGGCATCTCTGAGTCTCTCTTCCGCAACCCAGCACTCCTCGAAGAGGCGATCGACACCGCCATCAACGACAACACGTTCCGCGCCGACGACCTCGAGTTCACATTCGCTGCGCGTGACTGGAGCCAGCGAGTCAGCCTGGGCCACTTCGATGCGTACAGGGAGAAGTTCGAAGGCATTCAGAAGTACTTCGAGCCTCGGTTCCCGGAGGCTACGAAGCTGGGCAACGAGATGATTCGGGCAATTTTGGAGAAGACTAAGGATTCGTAAGGGTGGTGAGTGGTAAAGTGCCTCCAAGTAACATCAATGAATCTTGTGCAACTCAATCCTGAACCTCCTAGTCGCAGAACAGAACAAAGACTCTGCTCCGTCGTACTTTGAGCTGGATTTTCTGCTTCCATACAATCCCACAAATCATTCAGCACAACATTGAACTGTGCAAAGTCCACCTCTGGGGCAGTGTTGTGTCTATACCCCACACACATGTACGCCGAGCAGGCTCGCAACACAAGGCAGCCATGTCACAAGCGAGATAATGGTGCGCATGGTTCCACATATCCCAACAGGCTAGAGGATCACCACCTACCCCCTGAAGTCTTCTGAACAATAACCCAAGACACAAGTAGTGCTTTTCAATTTTAGGTCATATTTTAGTTATTTTTGAGAGTCTTCATAAACAAAATCGGGGATGTGGCGCAGCGGTAGCGCGTCCGCTTTGCATTCTCATGCTTGCGGAAGGCCCAGGTTTCGATCACCTGCTTCTCCACTTTTTGACGTATTTTTTTTGCTCTGGGCTTCAAGGCAGCTTAATGAGCGCACCCGCTTTGCATGCGTTCAGTGCAGGGTCGGTTTTTGATGTTCCGCGGCTCCATCTCTTTGCCCCAAGAGGCATCTTTTTGCTCCATCGCTTTCTACAACACCTCACACAAGAAGGGAGGTGGCAGGACGAAGGTGTCTTCTTTCTGTTGAAGATGGTGAGCTGTGGGGCAGCCCAACCCAGCCAAATCAGATGTTGTCGGCAGATGGCCCACCGCAATTCAAAACACCCTCTGTGTATCTCCTCTCGAAGACGCATGTTGAGCATACAGGTCGGCCTCACAATACGCACAGGGCGCACCTGCTACGGATGTCTCCGTACTCTACCACTATCACCTCAACTCGTCGAGCATGGCCGATCTACTTCTCAGTCGTAGGCCCCGAACTGCTTGTATATAGCTTATTGGTGGAGGCGTAGTGCGCGGGGATATGAGAACTGCCATTGCTGTTTGGCGAAGACGAAGGATCCGCTTAAGTTGCAACCTAACTTCCAATGGCATCTTGTACTGAGTATAGATAATTCGCATAAGAACAATAGCTAGCCTAGTACCTTGTTGGCTCTGCTCTTTGGTTCCCTCAGTGTTCGGTGCCATAGGCTACCAGCTAACTCATGGGAGGATGAGTGGTGAAGTAAGACTGAGGACTTTTGGACATCTACGATATAGTCTTGAACATTCCCAGCATCTCGATTTTGTGATGCACATCAGAGCCATATCTTAACTCAAGCAGTATAGTAGTCATCTGAAGAGCGTGCAGATAAAAATTGTTTTCATCACGAAGCCGAGTTTGAGATCAGTACTCCACACAATTCGGCTGACGTGTACTTCACCTGGCATCGTGTCAATCAGCGAGGAAGTTGGCTGGGAAAGCTTAGCCTGTATTTACACGAGCGCAAGGTATGTATTATTGAAGAAGCATTGTAGTCCTTTGGAGCTTCAAGAGATTAATCTATATTGACTCATTCCGTCCATCTCGACATACTCGAAATTGCAGCTGCCCTTCTCTATTCTTCAAACGCGACAGATCGATTCTAACGTTGATACACGTACGTAATATACACCGCATCACCCCATAATATCCCCGCCAAACCCAACAGGCCTGCGGACCTTCTTCCCCTCAGCATACGGCAGTATCGCCATAGCTTTATACAGCTTTCCCATGCCGTTCGGCCCACGGTCAACAAGCCTCTTCCACCCAATCTCTAGCCTCTTCCTCGTCTCCTCATCTTTCGCATGCTTAAGTAGCCGCTCAGCACGTTCCTTGATGCCCATGGTAGACAAGAAGAAGGACTGGTCGACGGGACCGTGGACCTCGACACCATCCGATGCGTCAAGCGCTGCCTCGGCGAGTGCAAGGAAGTCGACGTCCGCGCTCAGATCCACATGACCTGGCGCGATAAAGGGCGAGACCGCTGTATGCTGCCGGATGCCGCGCAGCGTGTTCGCAGGAATTGTGTCCGTGGTCCCATAATCCAGAATCAGTGCTGCGCCGTTCGGTGCAGCTTTCTTAAACGGCGCGTCCTGAGATGAAACCGGTTTGATGGGCGTCTTACCGGGCTGGGGTGGCCGAGATGCGGCGCCCTCACTACCGCCAATGCGAGCGGCGAAGTCAGCGATGTAGGACAGCGATTCAGGGCTGATTTCGATGATGGCGTCGGCGGTCTTTTCCAGCTTCTTGTACCGGCTGCTCATCTTAGGGAGATAAAGTGAGTGCGGTGTCGGGGACTTGGAAACGGTCATCTCGAAGTCTAGCTTCTCTTCCCCAGGCTTGAGGGTGGTTGTAGACGCGTAGGGGTTTGTGGGCGAGACGACAAGTTCGTGCCATTGGTTTCCTGGCGCCGTAGGACCGTGTTTTGGGGTGATAGGTCCGGTCGGTGTCATGATTGTAGAAGACTGCGGGATCGAGGACTGGGCAACGTTCTGGAAGACGTGGATGGGCAGGGCATCGAAAAATTCGTGAGCTAAGATGAATGGCGTGCTTGTCTCTCCTGTATAGTCTTAGTAGTTGTAAGGGTTGTAAGTGAAGACTGTATACACCTTTTGGCACAAACCGAATGTCTTCGCACCACTGAATATCACAATCGGGGAAGTACTTGCACTTTGCCTTCCACCCGACCTCGCTCTTCTCCAGCTCTTCCGTCCCTGCTAATCGCAAGGCCTGTTGCTTCTGTAGATGCGGACTCGCTTCAACAAGATAGATTGTCTCAATAGCGCTGGTCATTCTCTTAAAGCTTGATAGCGTCCGCAGCACATCATCCATCAGCGTGCCTCTGCCGGGTCCAACCTCGATAATCTGCACCCTCTCCTTGCGGCCCTGCGCAAGCCATTCCGCGTAAAGCCATATCCCAATCAACTCGCCAAAGACCTGGCTAATTTCTGGTGAGGTTACGAAGTCGCCTTTGGTGCCGAACTGGTCTTCGCCTGCGGTGGGTGTGCGCGTGTAGTAACCGCCCAACTCAGACGTCAGGCATTGGCGCATGTATGCTGCGACAGAGATGGGCCCTGTTGTTGTGATGGCCTGGCCGAGGAATTGTGCGAGCGGCGTCGACCATTTTCGCTCGCCCTCTTTGGGCGCCGCAGGCGATGCTGTTGGTGTTGGAGGACTCGACGGCGCCGAGGTCGAGGACAGGCGAAGGCCGTGGTGTGCATACAAGGAAGTGAGCAATTGTGGCCGCGCGCGACTACATTGTGTCGCTGTGCGGAGCAGACTTCGAGGATAGGCTCTCATGACGGTTGCTGGAGGAGAAGGTCCATGACGTCTGCGCGTTCCGACTGGGAAAATGTTGTCGGAACGCGAAGAAGCTCTGGCCATGACACACGCATGAATGCGCTGACACGTGCTTCCTCTTTCACACCGCGACATACACAGCTAGGCTTCGGAATTGCCCGAATACTGCATTCTATCACCGAAAGCTTGATACAGTATCTCATCTGCATAATGGCGTCACGATGGGCAGACGATGAGGCCGACAAAGCAGAAGCCCTCCGCCGCAAGCAAGAAAAGGAAGAGAAGAAGCGTGCGAAGCTCCAGAAACAACAACAAGCAGAAGAGTCCGCACAAGCAGCAAGAGAGGCGAAAGAGCGTGACTCACGGCCAGCGAAGCGTCGACGACTCTCCGACGGTGAAGATGTCGGTACGGAGTCTATCATCTCAGCTTCAAAGGACTCGGAGAAAGAGCGCAGATTGCTGAGGTTCGAAGATGGAGGGTGGGCCCCGTGCCGCCACCGCTCAAACTTCGACACTCTCAATCACATCGAAGAGGGGAGCTATGGGTGGGTGTCGCGAGCCAAGGATGTCACAACATCGCAAATCGTAGCGTTGAAGAAGGTCAAGATGGCCTACGACCAAGACGGTTTTCCCATCACTGCTTTGCGCGAAATCGCCATTCTTCAAAAAGCTCGACACCCAAATATTGTCGACCTGAAAGAAGTGCTCTCTGGAGACAGTCCGGAAGAGTGCGTCTTGGTGATGGAATTCCTTGAGCACGACCTCAAAACGCTGCAAGAAGACATGCATGACCCTTTTGTCGCATCAGAAGTCAAAACGCTTCTACGCCAGTTGACCTCCGGCATTGCCTTCTTGCACGATAACTATATAATGCACCGCGACCTCAAAACCTCCAACATCCTCCTCAACAATCGCGGACAACTCAAACTTGCAGACTTCGGCATGGCGCGGTACATTCCACCTCCATCTGCACCTCTCACTCAACTTGTGGTCACGTTATGGTATCGAGCACCGGAGCTTCTACTGGGCACACCAAACTATGGGACAGAGATTGATATGTGGAGTGTGGGGTGCATATTAGGCGAACTGCTCCTCAAGACGCCCATCCTACCTGGCACGAATGAGGTTGATCAACTAAGTCGAGTCTTTAGTCTTTGTGGGCTTCCGGAGGAAAAGAGTTGGCCCGGATTCTGGAGACTGCCTAATGCACCTAGTCTCAAGCTCCCACGAGAGCAGAGAGGCAAGCAGACCTTTGACCGTGCGCGTTTCCCCTTTCTCAGCAGTAGCGGCGTGGAGCTCTTGTCCTCGCTACTGAATTTGAACCCCGATGACAGACCTACCGCTCATGAGGTGCTAGAACATCCTTATTTCAGGGAACAGCCAAAGCCAAAGCCGAGCGAGATGTTCCCCACGTTCCCGAGCAAAGCGGGTCAAGAGAAGAGGAGGAGAGCGAGTCCTCACGCTCCAAAGAGGGGAGAGGCAGCACCGGGACTAGGCAAGGTGGACTTCAGCAGTATCTTTTCTGCACAGGAGGAGGGTGAGAAGGGGGGCGGATTTATGCTGAAGATGGCTTAAGTTCCCAATAGGTACCAAAGTTTACGATGCCCCAAAATAAACGAATAGTCATTCAGTCGATCGAGTACCTTGTCACCATGTTGGATCTAACATAGGACCCGCCTCATACTTTCATTACCTCTGAAGATTGCCTAGGTATTTGGAGACGTTCTTCTCGAGAGGGTCTCTGCGAGGCTTAGCGTGCCCCACACGCTAGCGCCGTCACTATAAACTCGTGAAAAAAATAATTCCTCAACCTCGACGGCACGATTCTTTCGCACCGGACACCACAATGGCAGCCACGACCGTCCCGACACAAGACAACATCCTCGTCCCTGAGACGCTGCTGAAAAAGCGCAAGTCGCAGGAGAGGGCTCGTGAGGAGCGCGCAATTGCGACACGGGAGAAGCGAGGTACGCTGGCACCATGTGTGATGAGCAACCACAAGGAACAGGCGATCGCGATGATTCTAACTACCAACACATCGGCTAGCCTACGGGCAATGTTGCTGTCGTTAACCATCTTTCGGGAATGATGCGATCGCCCCTTGTGGAGTTCATGGCATAGCTTCTTACGCAAGCAAAAGCTGACCACGACTAGACAACAGCAAGAAGAAGCGTGAGGTTATCTTCCAGCGTGCTGAGAAGTACGTCAAGGAGTACCGCGATGCCGACCGTGAGAAGATACGCCTGAAGCGCGAAGCCAAGAAGCAGAACGAGCTTTACGTCCCCGAGGAGAACAAGCTTGCCTTTGTCGTCCGCATCAAGGGTATCAACAAGATTGACCCTAAGAAGCGCAAGACCCTGCAGCTCCTCCGCCTCCTCCAGATCAACAATGGTGTCTTCATCAAGCTCACCAAGGCCACCTTGGAAATGCTGAAGATTGTCGAGCCATTTGTCGCATATGGTTACCCTAACCAGAAGTCCGTCCGCGAACTCATCTACAGTAAGCTTGCTCACCTTACACACTCACATGGTCTTTACTAACGTGCCCTTAGAGCGTGGATACGGCAAGGTCGACAAGCAGCGTCTACCGCTGACAGACAACGAGATCATCGAGGTGAACCTCGGAAAGTACGGCATGATCTGCATGGAAGACCTCATCCATGAGATCTACACTGTCGGCCCCAACTTCAAGCAGGCTTCGAACTTCTTGTGGCCCTTCAAGCTGAACAGCCCCAACGGCGGCTTCCAGAAGAGGAAGTTCAAGCACTTCGTTGAGGGTGGCGACCTGGGCAACCGGGAAGATCACATCAATGAGCTGATCAGGCAAATGAATTAGATGAATATGTAAGGGCGTTTGAGCGTAGAGCTGTGCATGTGTTTCATGCTAGCTACAATTGGCTTGGTCGGATATACCATGGGATGCATTGCAGCGGCGTTTGGGAATGGGATTCACGGCAAGGGCCAAAATGGGTTGACATAACGACCTCACGTGCGAAAAGCATGACCGAAATTAAGCATTTCCGGTTTCGTCTGCCTCATGTGGCACCGAGACACATCATTCATTTTCGGCATGGCGGATTTGACGTGTGTGCGACGCCAGTGACATGCTCTCATAGCAACGCCTACTCGACGACTACTCGACTGACTGCTCGACCGACTCGGAGCCCACGTTCCCTTGCGCGGCATGTCAGGCACCGAAAAATCGCAACGATTGTCGTCAGGGCCGTCAGGAATGTGACATTGCAAAACGCAGCACACGGCACGAATACTGCAGTCGGATACGACGGTCTGTTGCCTACAACCAAATTTGGTGAGGGCTGCGAGCCCTGACTGGTAGTGTTTGACGTTGAGCTCAACACCAATAGACGGTCACTAATCTAGCTGACAAGCCGAGCGCTTGGCTTGTGGGGGTGTGCACAAGTGACGGGTTCCCTTCCACACCGAAGCCACAGATTTCTTTCATGTGAGCGCTTGATTACGGCGCTTGATTACGGAGAGTGGCGGGCCAGATGTGCGAGGTGCGTCCGAGGGGCTGGGGTTGCCACTCTGCGACTCACGAGGTGACGATGATTTTCTCGTTAGAGTGGGATGCACGCCAGTGGCATATGGAAGCGTGCGGATATGCGGTGTATGACGCGACCAAACATGTCGATGACCGTGGCTCACCTGCGACACGGCTGCATCGTGTTTGTTTTTGGGTCGATGCACAGAGACCAGGCTGATCAAGGGACCCTCACCCCTCATCATCAAGTGCCGCGCGCTGTCGGCGCCGGTCGTGATGGCGACCCCGGCCAGGTGGAGTCACGAAGATGTGAGCAAGGCCTGACTGCCTTCGATCCCTTGGGCCAGAATGCCGTGGGATCCATTTGGCTGCAAAAGCCGCGGGCTACGGCCAGAAACGGAAGAGCAGCTGCTCATGCGGCCACACGCTGCACGCACGCCTGGCACAATTTTCACGCGGGCGCGAGCGACCGGCGAGCTCAGCACAGCGAGCGTCGAGGGTGATGAAGGCGCGCGCGTGGTGGCCGGCGCTGGTGGCCGCGGGCGTGTTGTGATTGCAATATGTTTCTCGTCTACACGGACCGCAGCTATTTATGAAGGCTGGGCCACGCACGGGCAAGGCGACTCGGTCGCAGGGCCGCAGATGTTGCACTGTGCACGCCGGCGCAGACGACAACTGCAACTACAACGAGCATCGCGGTCGAGGCGGAGCGCTCCAGTCAGCCGGCTGCTGCATCTGCTGCATGCCTGGCTTGGCCGCTGCGAGCCAGCAGGGCCAGTGGGAAAGGCTGGGGACGGCAGCCGGTTTTCAAGAGGCGGCGAGCAGAGCGTCCACACGCCCACGATACGTGGCTCGCTCCAAGGGCCAGATGTGGTCCCTTGGGTCGTTCATTGGATTGCGCGTCGGGGCTTGCAAGCAATTTGTGCCTGACGACGCAACCAGTGCAGCGGCGCTGCGCACCAGGCCGCCTGTGCAGAGTCATGAGTGGCCGCTGGGCGCGCGCTGCGGCCTGGCGAGGATTGTGCCGGGCTAAGCTGCATGTGGCAGAGTTTTCACCGTGCGCGGCAGATGAGTGGCCGGCCCACGAACGATTGTGCTGGTGGGAGGGCCTGCCACGCCTGTGGGCCCGAGGCCGTGTTGGCTTGCGAGGAACGGGCTCGTCGAAGGCCCCTTCGCTAAACGGCCACGGCCGGGCAACCAGAGCACATTGCCAACGACCCGTCTCGCTCCTCTTCACCCGTCCACCTCCATCCTCACCCTCTCCAAACCCGACAGGTTGCAGGCGCTGCTCGACGCGACTCTTGCCGCTGAGCCATCTGCTGTTTCGAACGGCCGGCCTGACTTGACCGTCTTCTTGCAGCCAGCGCACGCTCGGGCATCCCTACCGCCTCCGCCGCCGGAACCACGGCTCTCCAGCGCCAGTGTCCAGTGTCCAGCGCCCAGCGTCCAGCACCAGTGCACAGCACCACCGCTCCAGCACCACTTTACCTGGTGACTGCCCGCTGCGCTTGACGTCGCTCTCGCAAACCACCCGGCTGTGCTGCGCTCGCCCGTGTTTGCTCGTCCGTCAGCACCTGCACGAACGCCTGCACCACCCTGGTTCGCTGGTCACCACCGACTTTTCCGTGCACCACATCGCCCTCGCCGTTGCCGTCCATCGACCACCCGCGCGCGCTTTGCTTTCTCGGCTTCTGCGCTGCATTGCATCTGAGTCTCGGTTCTGAGCGCTGCTCTTTCCTTCTCGTCCTCCCGGTCGCGCCTTCCTCTGACGCCTCGTCACCGGACCCTTGCTTGCAAGTCCGTCGACCTCGCATCACCGCGGCGATCTATTCACTTAGACCTCGCCCTGCCTCGCATTTCAGCGGTTCGCACGCGCTTTGCCTGACCTTAGTCACTTGACGCGCAAACTGCGTCGCCTAATCGCATCCCATCTGCGACACCAAACCTGCCGACCTCACACTGGCTCGCGCTCTTCGACGTCCACGATTACCATTGTCTGAGCAACATCTTCCCTTGGTTACCCTTTCGACGTTTGTCTTGACCGTCTCGCTATTAAACAACGCCCATCTGGAAAAACACTTCTTGTGCATGATCGAAATTTTCTAGAGCATCGTCTGGCTTACAAAAGAGCTCACGCTCACCACCCTCCGGCGGCATCGAACGAAGAGACTGTACGTCACACCACCACTGCGACAACCAACGTCACCTCGTTGGCGAACGAATCTGAACTGATTTAACATACAGGTCATCGCCAGTCTATCGTTCTCCTTCACTACATCGCGCCAACATGCCGTCTTTCTACCCCAGGCACCAGATGCCTCGCCAGCCGTATACGCCTCCAGAATTTGTGCCAAGTTACCACTCCTCCTGCGGAGGTATGCCTTATCAGCACAACGCCTACTCTGGCCAGCCGACAACTCGCCAACAAGACGATTACGACTATGCCGAACGCTACAGCCAGCTCGCCATGGCCATGCCGCCAATGTACCCGCAGGCTGGCACATACATGGCTCCTCCTAGCCTGCCACCCCCGAGCTCGTTCTACGACGCTGGCAACACGCTGCCGCCAATGCGCTCCTATGAGCAGACCATCCAACAGCAGCGTGCGCAAGAGTACAACCAGCGTACTCAGCAGCCAGCAAAGGAAGAGAAACCTGTTGGTGGTGTTTCGGCCAAGCTCGACTACGACATGGATGTGATGACTGACTTTGTCCGTGATATGGCGTTGCAACTCATCACACCTGGACGTATGGAGCCTACCTCTTTCCGGAAATGGGTTTACCAGGTTTTGTGCGCCACAAGACTGCCGTCTGCCACCATTGTGCTTAGCATGTCGTACTTGTCCATTAGGATGCCTATGCTGGTGCACGAGCCTAAGACTGATACGCATCTCTACCGCCTCCTCACCATTGCATTGGTGCTCGGTAGCAAGTTCTTGGATGACAACACGTTCATCAACCGCTCATGGTCGGAAGTCAGTGGCATCAGGGTCGACGAGCTTAACAGGCTTGAGATGGAGTGGCTTAACGCCATCGACTACAAGCTTCATCGTGATGCTACCGAGCTCCAGGGCTGGAACACCTGGTCAGAAAACTGGAAGGAATACCAGGCTCGTGCCAGCCGTAGCAACAAGCTTAGTCCCATTGACACATCGATGCATCGTCGTTCTTACAACGCGAACAAGCCTCTTCCCGCTCTGCCTCCGCAGCAGACCTACCACACCCCATCGTACGAAACTGCGCCCAAGTCTGCCATGTCTTCGTACGGCTATGGTGGCTACGCTCAGTACGACCCGTGGAGATCGTCCGACCGCTCCCCTGCATCCGCGCCAACTACAGGACCCACCACCCCGGAGTACTATGGTGTGACCGGACCCTGGGCTCCCGCTGAGGGCTACTCGCGTCGCACCATGTTCGGTTTCCCGCCCCTGTCTCAGCCAGCCCATACTCAGCACCACCACCACCAGCAGTCGACCAACTACGGCCCGCCTACCTACCAGTCGCAGTACAACGCGTCTGCTTGGAATCAGCACGGTGTGAACTGTGGCTGTATGTACTGTGCGCAGAGGCATCAGCCGTACTTCATGGCTTCTGGTTTTGGCCCTCAGGCTATCACCGCCTAAGCGATGCATTCGTTACGACGCCTGCACCTTCTTCATTACATATTCGACGCTCGACTTACCTCAGCAACCTGTTTGTCCAAAAGTTCCTGTCATCTTCCCTACTATCCTTCGGTCTATCTTCAGACCCTGCTGGCCACCAAATATACGTCTCTCGCATCCACATCGAGTCTGCCCTGGCGACTCGTATGGCCCCTCAATCCTCGGCGCGCAGAGTTTTGCCTTCGCCATCTGCACGCATGTCGGCGCCATCCCGGATCTAACGAAAACGCATACACAACTTGCGATCATTTTGCATCATAGATTTTCCAATTTTCGACCTGAAGGGGTCCGTCCTTTTGTTCTTCTCTCCTTGTCTCTTGTTCTAGACATCGGCTTGTTCTGGGTCTTGGGCGCACGTACAGCGAAATTGTGGGATTCGGCGTTTTGTCCTTTGGCCTGCGTGCCACAAGCAACGGTTTCTGGGTTCGATTGGCTACATCGCCGCTTCTGGCGCGACCTCTGTACAGCCTCTTTTCACGATTGTCTTTCACATTGTTTATTCGGAGGATTTTTTGCGCTTAATGGTTTCTCTTAGCGACGCTGGCTCTGGCAGCATCACCTGCCGCTTCTCGCTTGGCCTTCGACTTTGCACAGCTCTCCGGTTGGACATATCGTCACACCATCAACGAGACCATCGCAGGCCTTTTCACGTTCCCGGTTACGACTTCTTTCGATCGTCGCCTTCCCAGCCGGGTTGTAATTAATGGCATCAGATCTATGACAGGCGTTTCTTTCATTGCGCGGCGGAAAATACCATTTCTTCAGGGCTCCAGATACCACATAGCATAGTTTCGGGCGACAGGCAAAGACCTGTATAGTGTATTACTGCGACAAAAGCAGAGTCCTGATAGTAACATCAAAATACGAAAAAAAAATATGTCGGAAAGCGGCAAATCCGCAAGGGAACATTCCTTTCCACCTCAGGCTTAAGTGATTTGATCATCCATCATTCATGTTATCGGTGTGATAGACTATATGCCATCCACTAAGCGGAGACGATGGTCATCTAATTGTTGATGAGAGTCTGACATACCGAACGCAAGATTGCAGGCAACCATATCGGGGCGAGCTTGCTCGTCTCACTTGCGTGTGGAACGTCGACGTCAGCTGCGTGCCTCCTCCCAGCTCACGATGCAGCAACAATATGCATTCGCGGGCATCTCGGACAAGAAAAAAGGCCGACTCCGTAATGATAGTTCAGGCGCAGGGCCGCGCACGCCGAGCCTGCAGCCAATCACCAGCGTAGTCGGACGACTTTCTCACCTGCGTCAACACTATCTCCGTGAACGCGCGATTCCTCCGCGAGAAGCGATCCTGCTGGCGCAAAGCATGCGGCGCGTTGCAATCCAACCTTCCGCTACTTAGTCCGTCTTGGAGCCTGCAAGTGATGCCTTATACAGTGTCCATGTCGCTCCGATCGTTCAGGCGGATCCTGATCAGTTCGGTCACATTTCGCAACGCCCAAAGCAGCACAAAGCAAAGAGCGCGATTTTTTAGGCAGACACCACATTTTAGTACCACGGCAAAGATGAGTTCAGTCGGTGGCGCAGGGATAGGTGCGGCCCTATATGCTGCGGTGAGCAACCCGGGCCAGATCCTATCGCAGCCAGAGGAAGCAGCAGCCAAGGCGCATCGCTTGAAGAACGGCAAGGGGTTCACGAATCCATGGGACAGCTATACAGAGCTGAGCGGGCCGCAACTGTTCTGGGGGTTCTTTTCGTATGAATTGCGCCTATTCTCACACTTGAACACAGACCTAGATACTGACCAACACAGTCGCAAAGTCAGTGGCAGAGCCAATAAGCCAGATACGACACCGCCTACAGTCCCCGTGCAGACACCCGTCTTTCTCTCCACGCGCGAGACTCCTAAGCTAAGGGCTACATGGCTCGGTCACGCATGTTACTACGTCGAATTCCCCGGCGGTCTGCGTGTGCTCTTCGACCCCGTGTTCGAGGATTGCTGCTCACCCATCAACATTAGTAGCCTAAAACGCTTCACGCCGCCGCCGTGTGAATTAGAGGATCTGCCGGCCGTCGATGTTGTGGTCATCAGCCATAACCATTACGATCACCTGAGCTATCCAACCATCCAGCGCTTGCAGAAGAAATTCCCGGAGGCTCATTACTTTGCACCGCTTGGAAACAAGGTCTGGTTCCAGAAATGCGGAGTGGAAAAGATCACAGAGCTCGACTGGTGGGAGACACGAGACGTCAAGCTAGAGGCTGTGAAGAGCAACGACAAGGCCGACCGCACAGGATCCGTATCAGTCAGCGAGACTAGTGCGAAGGGCGATATTACAGCCACCATCGGCGCGCTCCCCTGCCAGCACGTCAGCGCCCGCACGCCCTTTGACAAATGCAAGACGCTGTGGGCGAGCTGGAGCGTCGAGTCTGGCGGTGCAAAAGTCTACTTCGCCGGCGACACGGGATACCGCACCGTCCCCGACACCCCGGACGATGTTGACGACTACGGCCCGGAGTTTGCACACCTCCCCGTCTGCCCGGCTTTCGCTCAGATCGGCCAGCACCGCGGGCCCTTCGATCTCGGGCTCATTCCCATTGGCGCGTACGAGCCGCGCTGGATGTTCAGCGCCATGCACGCCAATCCCAAGGACTCGGTGAACATTTTCCTCGATTCAAAGTGCAAGCTAGCGCTCGGTATGCACTGGGGTACGTGGGTGTTGACTGAGGAGGACGTGCTCGAGCCGCCGAGGAAGCTGAAGGAGGCGCTTGAGTGGAAGGGGGTTGAGCAGGGCAGGTTTGGGGTTATTGATATTGGAGCGACGAAAGAGGTGGAGACTGGATCGTAGATGGTAGGCGTGTAGCCGGTAGAGTAGGTTGTATGATACTCCTGTGAAAGCCAGGGCGATGGGTTTCTGCAAACATCGCGTTTCATGTTCTTAGTGTTTGCTGCCTCTTTTCGCGCTTCTGCCTTGCTGAGAAGGCGGGTCAGAATATCGTGCGAACGCTGTTTTCGACAGAGTACTGGAAGATTATGGTTTCTTCTACCGTGAAGTGATGTCGATATCGGATTAGCTGACGGTCTCCCAACTGTGCTAAACTAGAAGGTAGTCAACAATATCTATTCTTCCAGCAATTCTGCAACATAAGATTGACATTTGGTAATCCTGTCAACCTGAGTGATACAACACAGAGTGGGGTATACAACTGTCTCAAGACAAATTGCTACACTCCCGAAACATAAGCACGCGCCGCAGCAGCGATCAGTGCATACTGCATTGTCCAGCACTGTTTCGCTCCTCGCTCCGAGCACTAAGGTCTACAAAACGAGCTTTTTAGGAGCTGAGGATCCTATCCCTTATTGACAGTTTTGCCATTCGAAACATTGGTTCAACAACAGCAGAGCAACGTCCGCGTGGCCCTCGAGGAGCGAGGTCTGCAGCGGACTGTTCCCGTCCAAGACCGGCTCATCAATCGCGTTTCTTGCATCTCTCAAGGTTGCAAGGAGTTCATCTTAAGGCCTCAAGCGGCGTACACGTAGGCTTCAGAAGGTCTGATGAAAGGCCGGTCACTGAGTGTGCTAAGTTTGCTCGGGTTCATGAGGGTTAACGTTCTCCACAGATTATCAAGTTGGTGAACGGTCTCAGGCTATGATGACCACTTGATAGCCGATATTAAAGCAGATTGATTATGGTCTGCCTCTTCTTGACTTTCTGTCATGGTCAAAGACGTACCGCACTGCATATGACATCAAGGGAAATTGTGACGACAACTGGTCTCTTGGTAACCGACCACCCAATCTTCTCGTAGGGTTAGATGTTTTGAGTATGACCTTGGAATCTGGGAGTGATCAGCGCCTACACTGTTGTTCTCGGTATACATCGCGTACTGTTTGAGTAAGAAGTCGGCTATTTATACTGATTGATGGATGAGTTGTGCTTTGCGGCCCGGATCCTGCCATTGCTTCCAAGGCCCACGGCTTTTGAATGCAATCAGGCTTGTGAAGATGAATCTGACGTATCTTTCGAAGTCGTCCAAGGTTTCAGACCAGTCTCCGTAAGATCTTGGCTCTACTATAGGGGTCGAAGTGATTTCTGCATCAGTAGCCAGCGCTTCCCGAAGCTCTTGTGCTGAAAAAGGTCTTCTGGCAAAAAGGATCCATCGAAACAGCTTGACCGTCTGACGTTTGTCCTCGTCCGATCCGGTATTCAGCAACGCAGCATACATCGTATCTTTTTGAAGGGCGAACGCTTCTGAGTCTCTCGTTAGCGTACCGCTGTACGTCTTCAACACTTCTGTCTTTTACTGAGACTGTCGGGCAGTCATCTAGGCCGGGGTACGGATAGTGTCTGGACGACAAACATATCCTGGCCTTCGCTTTCCGGTTCTTGGCCCGCCTTGAGAGGTCACTGAAGTAAGCCAGTAGATCCTAGCTGGTAATTTGTCGCATTCGTTCAGCGTATCGACCAAAAGGGTGATCTGCTTATCTTAGGTGTGATCAAGAAGATCTGTCAACGGCTCTTAGAGCTCCTTGCAATAACCATCTGCCAGCCATATACCCGCCGAGACGCCTTTCCTGGCCCTTAAACATCGCTGTGAGTGAAGAATAAAGAGAAAAAAAAATAACCAAAGAACTGAGCGGTGCACAGTATATCCGGGTAGGTGTTCTCTGCAACTCTGAGCCTTGTCCATGGATGAAAGAAGACACGAGATTTTTGATTGTCGAAGAACAGTGACAGCATACGCGTAGTGTGATCTAAAAGTCTTCCATTTTATTTTGTTCCATATCTACCCACGGCAAGGCTGTCGGCCCATTACCTAAAATACCGTCGGTGAAGATCAGTGCCCGCCAACTCCTGTGTATCCCTGCCCGCAAATGCTCAAATGCCAAGTCGTCAATGTGATGCTTTTTCCTTCCACCATTGGACACCTGCGTCTCTGTGGTATCATAGTCTAGATAAGCGTAGTTCAAGCAGACTTCTTGTCCGCCTCAGCAGACAGGCGGTCGTGCTCATCGATGTCCCTGCGTAAATGTTAGTTGTCATATTGTGAGTTTCGAAGAGCAGACACATACAAAGCCTCCCAAGGGTAGTTGATCCAAACATCGCCAACAGTCTGCGCGGCCAGATACCTGCCCTTCAGTGTCTCCTCGGGGAGCGTGCCCTTCTTTGTCTTGTCCTTGTTGTGGAGAACGAAGATGCTGAATGTGGTCTTCTCCCCTGTGCGACCAGAGCTCTTCTGTGCCTCGACAACGTCCTTCTCGAGCTCGCGCACCGCATACTCAAGCGTCGTCCTTGTGTCGTCGACCTCGTCAACGATGAGGACGTTCTTGCCAATCAAGTTGGCCATTTCGAGAGAGGACAGGTCAAGCCACTGCGTACGTGTAACCTTTGTGCCGGGAACCTCGACTTCGGAGTCGCCGGAGCCGCCGAGCTGCTCGTACAGAGAGAGACCGATGGCCTGGATCGGAATGTTGGACGAGCCGTCGCGCTTGAGGAACGAGCGCAGAATGCGCGCAGGGACGTAACCACCACCGCCAATGGCGATCATGAGGTTGGGCTTGAACTCTTCAAGAATTCTAGGCGCGGCATCCTGGCAGTGCTTGTGCACCTGTAGAGGATCAGTAAGTTGCTACCACCAGGCAGCCTGAGTTGCAGGCCTGATGCGAATATGCTGTCTAATGAGACATATTGGAAACGCCCAAGGAGGCTCATATTGTACCACAGTGCGTGTCGCATAGTGATACATTAAGAAGTCAAGGCAACCGTAGTACAGCCAGTGTGTACCCACGGAGGGCTTTCGAGTACGTACCTGGTTGTATGTGACGTAGAGCTTCTCGACCATGGTTGCGACTTTTATGTGATTGTGTAGTACGTAGAGGCGCAAAGTGTAAAGTATAAGAAATTGGGTTTGGTGGTATGGTCCAAGAATGACTGAAAAAGAAAAATCTTGGGACGCGGAGCACGCCGAACAATGAGGCGTGGGGTTAAGATCGCGCAGCCCCGCGCTAGTGTGGATGACGTTAGGCTTCTGGAAGTCTTGATCGACGACCTTGGAACATCGTCTGGGTTCTCTATCGACACTCAAACGATGGCCTCTGATTTGACTCGTCCTTCGAGTCACAGAATTACAACGAGCAACCGCGTGCCAACATGACACAGCCTATGCGGTGTACATCAAGCATCACGCATACATCGCCCTGACACAACCGTTCACACTCGCGAACATGGGCTCGATTATTTCCCAGGGCCCCACACCGTTCAAGATACCTTCCTTTCCTGGCAAGTGCACAGTGTGATCGTAGCAGTAGACATATAATGCGTCGCAGTATGGCCTTACGATGTACCTGCCGTTGATGAGGAGCTCCTTTGAAGCCGTCTGCTGTTCTCTTGGACTCCTTTGGACAGAACTGGAAGGCTCATATGCTAGACTTGTCTTATCACACGGATCACAGATGTTGCCTCTGTGGACCACAATGTGGCCCGTTGTCCCAGCCTCAATGAACGTGTCTTTCCACCAAACGACATTGCCTTCATCATGCATGTCGATAGGGTACAGTCTGGGGTGCCGGGGACTTGTAAAAGTATGCAGTCTCTCATCGAATTGAAGTGTGAAGATGGGCTTGATAGCAGACCCGAATGTCCAGGAGTTGCATTGCAGCATGAACAGACCATCGTGATTCGCGGGCACAAATTTCATGCTCTTTCGGTCGCCAAACTCGGTAGGGTTGGTGGCTCCGTGGAATGCTAGTGGCTGCTTGGCACTATGTAGGCATTCGCCCGAGTATGTGAATCTGTAACATAACAGCTGAGGGCTTTCAATATTCACGTCTGTCTGGCTCTGAGATGGCACGAACAGACAGAACACAACAGTCTCAGACACTGGTTGTAAGAGTAAGCCCATCTCGCATGCAGGGGTCGGGACATGTAGCCGAACCCCTGGGAGAAGTAGCGTGTCGTTCCCGATGGTGAACGATCTACCCTGTTGAGTGTCATAGTTCCAGATGTAGATGAGTATGCTATCGCGTAGCAGCCCTGTGCAAGCTACTGTCCGATTTCGACACGTGACGGCAAAGTTTCTGCTTGAAGTGACAAAACGAAACCTCTTGGCTGGTCCCTGGCCGGCCAATTCGTCAACATAAATGATGCCGCCAGCGTCTGCAGTGACCGTCACCAGCTCGTCGGACGCAAAGACGTTTCGAAGCAGCTCGCGGGCTACAGGGACGATAGTCTTGGAGGTCAGCGATCTGAGGTTCAGCACGTGCACTTGACGGCGGTCGCGAGAGAGCCATGTCAGGTAGTCACCACTAAGGACCTGTTCTGACGCAGCAAACTGTGCCGATATCTTGAAACTACTGTCCGGCCGGGCTGTTAGCGAAGCACTGCGAAAAGCGTGGATGCTTCGAGCTGTGCGCCAGCAGAAGTCAAGATCGACACCCTGAAAGCTGACTGTGCCATTGTACCAATTGTCAAGGCTAGGCTTGAGCACTGCCAAGCTTCGCAAATTCCGATGCCACCGTCGGGATACCTGGGGGTGTTAGCACATGCAAGCAGTAGCACTCTCAAACTCTACCAGACTGTAGTGTAAAGCAAGACAGCACAAGGTTTTTGGAGTGGAACATGGTACGACAATGACGACTTACAGGCTGCAGCCGCCACGGCGTGGACGTGTCAAGATACGAAAAGATGTGAGAGACAATCTCCACGGGCAGACGTCCGACGATGTCGAACTGGAAGGTTCGTGCAATGGCAAGAGACTGGACGAACCTCCACTCGTAGGGCGACAAACGCCCCATCAAAGCTTCCAGAGCGTCTAGTCTCGAGTCAGAGGTTGGCAGGCGCGCAAACGCGTCCGCTAGGGCACTGCGCGCCATTCCAGGCAAATGAGTCGGTCCACTGGGGTAGCGAGTGATGGTTCGGTGGTGGTTCACAGCAAAGGGAGGGTTTGCCGAGCTGACACGCTCGGTGACGTTGGTCGTGGCGGACCCTCTTGACGATCTCCCTCCATCAGGGCAGGAGCATCCTCGTGGCGACTAGCGCCGGGACTTTGAAGACGAATGCTGCACATGACGGCGGCAGCATTGCGAAAGTGCCGAGCAGATAGGTACCTAGATGGCTTACAGCGGGTGCGACACGCGGTCGCTGGAGGCATGGCTGGGTTGTGCAGCCGATGCAGCCGGTGCAGCGATGCGGCGGGCACTGGGATTGCACAAATGCCATGAGGAGCGTCTGCGGGCGCGGTGACGCCGCGGGAGGCCGCAGCCAGACATTAAACGTTGTAGCAGGGCCGCTGCAAGACTGTTCTAGAGTGCCGCGGCGGTTTCACCTGCGACCTGCGGGCTCATGGATGCATGTGGCCGCCGTCTGCGACTCTGCGCACCGCGAGCTGGCGGCCAGGACGGCCAGGACGGCCAGGACGACGACGGCGGCTGGCGTGTGGGCGCCGTGGCGGGCGTGTCGACGGGCCTGGCGACGGCGCGCAGTGCTGGTACCCCTCCAGCTCGTCGCTCTGGTGCGCAGAGGCCCCGGACGCCCAGCACCGCCGCTCCCCTCCCTCGGCGCATGTCTGTGTGTCCTGTGCGTGTGGCAGATAGTCGAGGGAACGCTGCTGGCTCCGCGCCTGGCCTGCCTGGCCTGTGCCTGCCATCTCCTATCTCTAGACTCAGCATACGTCCGAGGTTTGCGACACACGCCCTCCACTGTCTCAGCAGCTCCCTTTGCGACCAGCGCTGCCAGCCCCTGCCTCTGCGCCGCGCCGTGTGACTGCCCTGCCCTGCTGCTGCCCTGCCACTGCGCTGCCCGCATCCGTGGACGCTGCAGTCCATGCCGCAGATCTGTAGATAGTCCTCCGCCCGTCCTCGCTGCAGGCCAGGCCGCGCTGCTACCCGGCGCCACGCAAACCTCTGTTCGTCGGCAGCTGCTCGTCGGCCGCGCCCGATTGCTCGCAGCGGACGCCCGTGTCCTGGCCGACCTCTCTGGAGCACCACCTCCGCTGTCGCTCCGCCGCGCCCACCTCTGCATCGGGACCCTGCAGCCAGATTCGGCCGTGGTGCTGCGCTTGCCCGAACATTTGCTTGCCGCGAAAACCTCGTGCCGACCAGCGCGCGCTCTCCGTCTGTGGCCGCCTCGCCGCGCTCCCCCCCATGGCTTCGGTCGCAGAGGCTCGCAGGAGCCCGTTCGCCGAGCACAACCCCAGCATGCACCGCTCCATTCCCATCCTGCCCTCGTCCAGCTCGTCGCTGGCGCCCCCGCGGGACCCAATGGACTGCACCCCGTCCTCGTCGGCCATGGGCCCCCCGAGCCTGGCCGCCCCCAGCACCGACCGCCAGCACCGACCGCCCGCCCACCAGACACACGCCCAGAGCCCGCTGGCGAACGGCGACCCCGACCACCCCAGCAGCCATGCCCACACCGCGAACGGCTCTGCCAGCGCCGCGCCTGCCGTGGGCGCCGCCGCCGCCGCCCAGCAGCCGAAGGTGGTGCAGACGGCCTTCATCCACAAACTCTACAAGTGCGGGGGGGGGGGGGGGGGGGGGGGGGGGGGGGGGGGGGGGGGGGGGGGGGGGGGGGGGGGGGGGGGGGGGGGGGGGGGGGGGGGGGGCGGGGGGGGGGGG